>JAPKLW010000528.1:244796-315685 GCA_026898455.1 Plectranthus barbatus
ATGCGGATGAAATTGATCAGGTTCAGCAGTGAGATACTTTACCAGCAGTTCGGAATCAAGGATATTCAAAATCCATTTAGGAAATTGTTTGTTAGCGAGAGGCATGTACAGAATTCTGTCTTTCATAATTTGGGCCACTCGTCGCCCTTCTGCTGAATGCGTGGACAGCTTCTTCTGTCTGGCCATGGTTACCAATTGGTAGTAAGGAATGGACTCATCAATGTCCTCCTTCTTCTCAATGCCTGTGAACTCGGGTGCATGTCGAGCATGCAGGGGTGAGCAAGCGGTTGAGGGGTAGATAAATGAGGCCTGTTGAAGATTGACTGTCTCTGGGTTCTCAGATGGTGATGATTCGGGATTTAGAGACGTATTTGTGTCTTGGTGTGAGGAGGTTGAGGAACTTTGATTTGAATTCATGGTTGAGTAGGTTTTTCTGAGGATTTTGAAAGAGTTTTGCAAGGACGGAGATGAAGGGTTTCTGAAGATTGGTGGAGATTTGAAATCTAAATATGGTGTAGAAGATTTCGTAGGTGATATCAATTGACGACGAGGATTGAAGGCACTTTAATTTCAATCAACGGTTGGGGTTGAGAGGCAGATCGTGAGTATAACCACGTCCTTCGGAGCTTGTGTGTGGATGACGTGGCACAATCTGATTTGTCGCCATCGTCTAGACGCATTAAATGTTTCTCCATATTGAAAAGCAAACGTCCCACGTCTGATCTGAGATTTTCAGCAGCCAATATTAATATACTCAAGCAGAGGTTACCACGTATTTTTGATATCATCATAATAACCTCCGGCATTGCTTTTCATGCACGATCATAATCTCTTCCGATTTGACCTTTGCATTAATGTGCTACTTCACTCCTACTCAGCGACTCTTCTTCTTCAGAAATGAGTAGTAACTATAGTTGTCTTTATAAACCGCAAAGGCAAGCGATTCATTTGATATCATCGTCTTCGTCTTCTTTCCAATTTCACTTTGCATAGCATTTCCTTCTTTACTAGCGTCAAAATGCATCGTATTACCATTGCTCCTAGTGATCTGCCAGTCACTCGCAACCAGATTCTTCATGAATCGGGGTTGTATTTTGAATATGGTAACAACTGCCGTGTTGCCAACTTCGTTATGGGAGCTCTTAATGAGAGTTGTCTGACCCAATTTCTTACTACAATGCCGACTTGTTATCAGAAACGAGCTCTCCAAAGCTTTATCTTCAGGAGTAAGACCGATGACGATGCTATTTGGAGTTGCTTCGACGATGTAGTGGTTTGCTGGACTCCGGCCCTGTTTTCTCAGAAGTTTGGCCTTCCTCGGGGTCCTACTCGCGTCATGGATGTCTTCCACCATTTGACTGCTCCAGAGTTCGACTACTGGAATGAGTGGAGGCAGTCTGATAACTTTGGCTTTTCTCCAACTCCATCATGTTTACATTTGAAGGAGGAGTATAGGGTCATCTTTGACATTGTTAGCAATGTCACCTTTGGGGTCCCTGCTGACAATTATGTATTCAACCCAAGGATTTGGAGGGCCATGATGGCCATTGATGCAGAGATGAATAACGTTGATTTGGCTGGATTCTTCTTTGATGGAGTGAAGAGATGTGTTGATCTCTTTCCTCAGATTCCTCTGCCAACTGCCATGCAGCTAAGTTGGTTGCTTGAGCAGTCGTTCCCAAATCTTGTCTCTGAAGGGATCCCTTTGATGGGTTTTGACTTCTATCCCTTGAGGGCTCACTTCCCTAATTGTGGTGAAGAATGCTCTGAGCTCTTCTTCCTTTTGGCCTTCATATGACTCATTGTTAGCTTTGTGATAGAATATGTTGTAGTTAATGATGTATCCGCTCTTTTCTTGTAATTCTGAAGTCTGTTGTCTTTCAGAAGAATAAATATGCTAACTTTGAATTCCTTCTTATTTTCATGACATTATAATGTCAAGATGTCTTCAACGAATAGAAGAGATAGCAACCGGAATATAATAATAACCAACCAACTTTCAGGAATATCCTTATAGAAAGAATGAGAGCTAGGACTCATTCATCCACGTCTGCATCTAATTCCATTAATCCCAATTTCAAGCATAACTCTTTAAATCTGGTTTCTGGAAGTGGCTTTGTAAAGATGTCTGCTATCTGATCTTCAGTGCATATATAGCGAACATCAATGTCTCCCTTCTCCTGATGATCTCGGATAAAGTGATGATGAATATCGATATGCTTGGTCCGAGAGTGATGAACAGGATTTTTCGTGATGCACATAGCGCTATTGTTGTCGCAGTAGATAGGTACACATTCGGGAGAGATCCCATAGTCTTGTAATTGTTGTCTTATCCACAGAACTTGCGAACAACAGCTAGCAGCAGCCACATACTCTGCTTCAGTGGTGGATGTAGCAACAGAGTGTTGCTTTTTGCTGAACCAGCTAATAAGCTTATGTCCTAGGAATTGACATGTGCCACTCGTGCTTTTCCTGTCGATCTTACATCCTCCAAAATCAGAATCTGAATATCCACTTAGAGCTAGACCATCTTCTCTGGGATACCAAATTCCTAATCCTTCTGTACACTTCAAATAGCGAACAATTCTCTTGGCAGTGTCAAAGTGAACCTTCTTCGGCTTGGCTTGATATCTAGCACATAATCCCACGGCATATGAGATATCTGGTCTGCTAGCGGTGAGATAGAGTAGTGAACCTATGATCCCTCTGTAAAGAGTTGGATTCACATCATCTCCTTCCTTTTCAAGAGCAGCAATGCAAGTTGTGCTGATCGGTATGCGCAAGCTCTTGGTCTTCTCTGGACAATATTTGGCGATTAAGTCACGAGCATACTTCTTCTGATGGATGAATATTCCTTCTTTGGATTGATGAACTTGTAGTCCAAGAAAATAGGACATCTTTCCCATCATGCTCATTTGGAAATGGCTAGTCATGAGATCAGAGAATCTATCACATAGATCTTGATTATTTGATCCAAAGATTATGTCGTCAACATAAATTTGAACTAGGAGAATGTTGTCTCCATCTTTGATGCGAAAGAGAGTTTGATCTATCCTCCCTTTCTGAAATCCATTGTTCAATAGAAACTTAGACAAAGTTCCATACCAAGCTCGTGGTGCCTGTTTCAGACCATATAGTGCCTTCTTGAGCCTGTAGACTTGATTTCCTTGCTGAAATCCCGGAGGTTGCTCGACATAAACTTCCTCCTTGAGCTCGCCATTAAGGAAAGCGCTCTTCACGTCCATCTGCATCACATCAAACTCATGGTACGCAGCTTATGCCAAGAATAGACGAATAGCCTCTAGTCTTGCTACTGGAACGAAGGTTTCATCATAATCTATTCCTTCACATTGTCTATACCCTTTGGCCACAAGACGCGCTTTATTCCTTACTACAGCACCTGATTCATCTTTCTTGTTTTGGAACACCCACTTAGTGCCTATCACACTTTGATGTTCTGGTCTGTCGACTAGTTCCCACACATTGTTGCGTGTGAACTCTGCAAGCTCCTCTTGCATGGCATTCACCCAATCTGCATCTTGCAATGCTTCTTCTACTTTCTTGGGTTCTTCATTAGATATGTAACAGGCTAACATGGCATTGTCGTTCCCTTGTCAGGTTAGGATAGGGTCATTTACACTTCCAAGAACACTGTCTAATGGATGCGCTCCTAGCCATGATGGTCTCATACGTCCTGTAATTTCAACATCTGGTTCTCCTTCTTGATGTGCATTATTTAGATTAGCTTCTACTGCATTTTCCTGTGGTTCGGCAACGGGGATAACTGGTACTCCTTCTTCATCTGCTTCTGGATCTTCATGAATGGGATCAGCATGAGCAGGTATTGTAACGGTTGGAGCTTCAGCAGCAGGTTCCACCAGGATTGGATTCTCAGAAACTCCTTTGCTAAGATCTTCAGTAGATTCTTCATCTTCTCGATCATCAAGTGCACCAGCAACATCTAGATTCTCATTTAGATATATAGAGGATGGGGCCTCAGCATGATCATTAGCATCACCGGCCTGGTCAGCAGTCTGGTCACCTGCCGAGTGCGATGCCTCTGGGATGACATCAGTCTTAGACCTAATCGGATCAATACTCATATTCTCAAAAGATTTTTGAAGAGATTGATCATGGATATCATTGGTCTCATGATTATCATTCCTCTGTTCTTTGTCAGCCCTGCGCACTAAAGTAGACTCATCACAAATAACATTACATGTTATTTCCACAAGTCGAGTTGTCTTGTTTAACACTCTATAACCTTTGTGAGAAGGGTATCCATATCCCAGGAAAATGCCTTCATCAGATTTAGGTGAGAAAGTGTTAAGCTTAGACTTCCCATTGTTATGGATATAACATGTTGAACCGAAAGTACGAAAGTGTTTAATAGAAGGCTTACGACCATTATACACTTCATAAGGGGTTTTGTTGAATCTGCCATTAACTGCACTCCTGTTCTGAGTGTAGCAAGCAGTCATGATAGCTTTTCCCCAATACTTTCCACTGAGTCCTGAATCAGCAAGCATGGACCGTGCTGCTTCCTTCAGTGTTCTGTTTCTTCGTTCTGCTAACCCATTCTGCTGCGGGGTTCTAGCAGTGGACTTCTCATGATGAATTCCAGCTTCAGCACAAAAGCCCATTAGAATTCCATTACAGAATTCTGTTCCATTATCTGATCTAATCCTTTTAACTGTAACTTCCTTTTTGTTCTGTTCTTTGAGGATCAGTTCAGGTAGCAGGATCTTTACTTCATCTTTAGTCTTTCATAGTTGAACCCACGTATACCTGGAGAAATCATCAACAACCACAAGTGTATATATTTTCTTATTAACTGTGGGTGGTGTGACAGGACCAAATAGATCCATGTGTAGGAGTTCAAGAATTCTCCCTGAGGTATCCTTTTCTGGATTTGATTTGAAGGATGCCTTTGTTTGTTTGCCTTGTTGGCATGCTTTGCACACTCCTTCCTTTCGGAAAGATTCAGCAGGCAGTTCTTCAACCAGCTTATGTTTGGCTAGATGATTGATAGTCTTGAAGTTCAAGTGATTTAATCTTTTATTCCATAGCCAATTTGTTTCTTCTTTGTTAAATGCCATGAAGCATGAGTCCTGTTGGCCACTTTGCCAATCGACCACATATAGGCCACCCTTGCGGATGCCTCTAAGCTTTACTTCACCTGTAACTTTATCAACAATATCACAGCCAGAGTTAATGAAATAAACATTATATCCATTCTCACATAGTTGGCTGATGCTCATCAAATTGTGCTTAAGGTTTGAAACGAGAGCAGCATTGACAATTCGGATTCCATCTTGTTCTACACATCCTCTTCCAATGACTCTTTCTCTGCTGTTATCACCAAAAATAACTGAGGATCCATAAACGCTTTGTAATTCTGAGAATAATTCTGCTCTTCCAGTCATGTGCCCTGAGCAGCCGCTATCAAGAATCCAATCATCTGGAGATCTTGACTCCTTCACTCTTGGATTCTTCTTCTGCAAGAAAATTAAGATAAGGATTTAGGTACCCGTTTAGTCTCGGGTCCTGCAGGATTAGCAAGTGTCATTGTTCCTTTTGGAACCCACATTTGAGTGATCTTCAAAATTTTCTTCTTGACATCACTCTTTATACCTTTCTCAACCTTAGGATAAGTAAATCTTGCATGCTTAGATTGAGGATGAGGTGTGGTAGTGTGTTGTGCCTTCATTGTCCTTTTGAAAAAGTTTGTGTTGGACTTAGGCTTTACATAGGTGTTCTGCCTATGTGGTGTATATGCATTATGAGGGGGCTTTACAGCATTGTAATTAACATGCTTGCTTGTATGAAATAAAGATCTTGCTGTCCTGGCAGTAGATGCATACTGCTCGGCAATTCTTCTAGGCTCTGCTGATCTAGGTTGCGAAGCATATGTTCTCGTGTTCTGCTTGAATTTATCATTCCTCTTTTGAGGTTTCATAGCAGACACTCGAGCATTCTGCTGAGGTATAACGTTCCCCTTCTGTGTTTCTCTAGCATATATTCTAGGGTTCTGCTGGGATATATCGTACCTCTGCTGAGGTTCCCTAGCAGATGTCCTAGCATTCTGCTGAGGTTTCACAGATTCGCTAATGAGTGTTTCAGCAGATTCCTTTTCTTTCAGTTTTTCTCCAAGAATGAATTTTCCAGCAGAGATAAACTGAGTAATCTTCTGCTTAGAAGATTCTCCTTTATTATAGCGATCAAAACCAACACCAGCTCTATCTTTGTGGTGCTTTTGTTGATTAACTGCAGCATTCAAAATAGCTTGACTAGTAGTGTAAGTACAAATGCAATTTTCTTTTGGTTTATTTTTCAGCATAATGTTTTCTTTCTCAAGAATTTTGAAATTTTCAGAAAGTATTGAAAATTCGGCTTTCATTTTTGTAAGTTCCTCACTTGCAGACCTTAGTCTTTCGACTTCCTCGGTCAAATTTGAAAGTTTTAACTTCAGTGAGGTGTTTTCACCTACATTGACGTTTTTAATTTCATACATTTTAGAGAATTCTTCACTTAGCTTCGTGAGATAGTCTTCCTCAGAGTTTAAAGTGAGATTCTCGCAATCATCAAAGGTTATAAATCTAGGGATGTTTACTGAAATTACCTCATTGTTCTCGGCTGCTAGAGCCGTTTCAGCATTCTGATCAGCATCTGCATCAGCAAATTGATCTTCCACAACGTCTGCCATCAGAACTAGCATGGCTTCTTCATCTTCTTCCTCTGAGGATAGATAATATTCCTCATCATCTTCAGGAATGTCCTGAGTTTCTGTCCTGGTTAGGAGCGCTCTTTTGACTGCATTGCCAGCACGTCTTTCAAATCTTTGTTTCAGCCACTCCCTTTCTTCTCTGCTGACTTTCGGACAGTCATGTTTCAAGTGGTCAGGAGATCCACACTCGAAACAGGTCCTAGGCTTTCGCTCTGCTGAGCGGGCATGAGAAGGTGACTGCTGAGTCTCCTTAGCTTCCTTTTCGCCTTTAGCCTCCATCAGCATCTTCTGAAGTTTCTTCATCTGTTCTTCTAGTTCACTGATCTTAAGATCAGTAGACTGAGAGCCAGAAGTTGTGGCAACCTCCTTTGATTGGGTTATAGAAGCAGATCTTTCTTGATTGTAAAATGGTTTCTTTTGTTTAAACTTATTAAAATCCTTTTTGACAAAATAAGCTAAATCATCTGAGCTAGCAGCGGATTGTACTACTGCAGTTTCATTTTTCTTTTACTGTTGTATTATAAATTCATGAGATTTTAACTGAGCAAATACCTCGGATGTGGACATTTTGTTGAGATCTTTCTCACTTAGACTAGTCATTTTGACAAACCAGTCATCTCTGGGGTATAGTTTGGAGATAATTTTTTGTTTCATTTCTCCATTCTCATACTTCTTACCAAGGTTATTCAGCTCTCCGATGATGGTGTTAAACCTTTCCTCCATGGCCATTATGAATTCACCTGCATTCATAGAGAAAGATTCATATTTATCAACAGCTACCTGCAGTTTATTGCGTTTCATCTGGTCTGTCTCCTGAGAAGACTCGCAGACATACTGCCACATTTCTTTAGCTGTATCCAGCTCTAAGGCCTTTTGTGCCATCAGCTTCGGTAGAGAGTCAAGGATTAACTTCTTTGCAACATGCTCCAGCTGAGCTCTTTTCTTGTCTTCACTTGTGTATTCCTCAAAAGGTTTTTCAACCATTTGGGGTCTCCGTGGCCTTGGGGGTCTAGGTTGGTCTCCTTCATCAGCTCCTTCAGCGGGTTCGGGTACGGGTCCTATAAAAGTGTTAGCTTTCATAATCTTAATGGGACCTCTTTCAAGTACCTCAACCATTTCTGGATGTATGCTCTGAAGCTGTATTAAGGCCATCTTTTTCCATGTTGAAAAGTTCTCCCTGTTGTACTTTCCAAGAGAGTGATTCAACATCTTGTTTCCTGAGCTAAACAGGTGAAACACAGAAAAAACAGGTAAAAGTGCAAGGAAAATACGGATCTGGTCTTAAGCGACTCAGAAGCAGTCGGTTTTTCAACCTCCTGTTCTGATACCACTTGTTGGTCCCTAAATATCAGAGTCGTCGTGTTGATAACTCAACACGAAATGCAGCGGAATAGTTTTACGTCTCTTGCACTTAACGTTATTTTCCGAAAGTTAGTTAGCTCAAGTTATGACTTAAGTTTGTGTTCAGATATACACTAGCAACTCCGTTGCTAGGTTTTAAATCGATCTTTGAACAGTAAACTAATAAAACAGTAAATGCACACAAGATTTATAGTGGTTCGATCAAATAGATCTACGTCCACTCCTTAGCCGAAACGCTAAGAATTTCACTAGAAAAGTATACAGATTACAAGGAATCGCCTTTCCAGTTAAGTAGGCAGTGAGCTTTCGGCCTGGCTACTTAGCAGCTATCCTCCGTGAGTCTGAACTTCTCTGATCACAGCTCCGGCCAAGTCAAGGGCACACCTTCGTAAAACTTGTCCTTCGCAAATGAGGCTTTTATAGTTTGCCTCTTAGCTTAATAGGTATGCAGCTAACGCTCGTCTGAGTCAATCCTTTTCAAGACTGACTGTTGGATACTCCTAGTATAGAGATTATCCCAATGATTGAAGATTCTTATCAAAGATCCAAGAATCTTCAAGGCTGAGTGTCAGATATTGAATGTGAAGACACTCTTGGTTGTTGAGGGCTTTGAATGTGCTTTTTATCACGAGCTCTCAACTGACTACTTTTTCTTGTTCGCTTTGTCAAAGGAATCTCACACTTGAATGGAATGTGATTGAAGAGGTTATCAAGGTAGTAAAAGCAGTTTTTCAAAGTTGTTCTCTCTGAGTTGTTATTTGATAGATGTGTCGTATCTCTCTCATCTTTGAGACTGTCTTTTATAGGTGGAGATTCAAACTTTGAATCACCTTATCCGTTAGACTCAACGGCTCCTTGATCTGAAGAGGTTGGTCTGTGGCTCTCACTTTTATTTTTGACTTGTACTTTCCAAACCACTTCGGGAAAGTCTTATCCTTTTGCGTGAGCTTTTTGTCAGAGTGGCAGTCCGTCTTCAGCTTTTGAATCTTGCCCTTTGTTATGCTAGGAGTTGCTGAAGTCTTTTACTGCCTTCGATCCTTTGACCTCTTTTGTTTCAGGCTATTTACTTTGTTGCTGAAAGGTCCGAATGCTAACACCTTAGCATTCTGTCTGGCTTGCTTTCAGCCATTTGCTAGTGATCCTTTGTTGGCTTGTTTCTCTAGCAGATTGCGAGTCGACTGCTGATATCAACTGCTTTGTGTCTGCTAGGAAATCTTCTCAGCATACTAGTCTATTACAACTCAATGTATAACTTATACAGGACTTTACAAGTTGTGTTAGACTATCTAGATTTCAGCAAATGATCGACCAACTAAATAAGGTTTGATCCAACAAAACCTTTTACAAATAAGTCCTAAGGGAGATTTTAAGAATGTCTGTGTTTTACAATTCTATGCTATCCTATGAAGGACCAACTATCATTTGCTGACCATAAGTGGAAGAATGTCTGTGTTTTACAATTCTATGCTATTCTATCAATCTGACACAGAGTTTTTCCAACTAGGTTCAAGCAACAGAAATGATTGAAGTCGAATTCCCCCTCAACAAGTGCTGGGGAATATTTCTCGATTAAATATGAGTAAATGTTTGCAATAAAGCAATATGCTAGAATTTCTAGCACTCATTAAATCAGCAAGCTTTCATATTTATCAATCAAAATATAATCGTCATGTCCACATGCAAATTTGTTGAGTACACCAGAAGTGTAAATCAACTAGAGCACACCAGTAAAATTCAGAAGTGGACAAAAAGATGGCCGATCGATCAGTCACTTACCCGAAAGGCATTGTGGAAGATGTGCTGGTGAAGGTGAAAGACTTCATTATCCCAGCCGATTTTGTGGTGCTTGATATGGAAAAGGATCGCAACATCCCTCTGATCCTTGGAAGACCATTCCTGAAGACCGGAGGAGCATTGATCGATATTCGCGACGGCAAACTCACATTCAGAGTGAACAATGAGTCGGTGAAATTCTCGATCTACAAGGCAATCCAGAAGCACAATGATGGAAGCTATACAAATGATTGCCACATGATCAACTGCTTTAGCCCGATAATGTCTTCTCCATTCACCTCACTCAAAAGCGAACCAGACTTCCTGGAAAATTGCTTGAAACACTCTTTGTTCTCGTCAACAAATCTGGACGAGGCAACCGAGGAAATCTTGGATCTAGTAATGGAGCTGGACGTGTTCGAGGAAATAATTCAGGAAAAAGAAATCAAAAGAGAACCACTGCCTGATCGATACAACCAGAACAACTCAGAAAGGGTGGAAAACAAGCTCCCGTCGATCGACGCCACTGCATCGTCGATCGAGGCCGCTGCAAAAACCACGTCGATCGACGGAGGGTCTTCGTTGATCGACGGCGACCTGAGGCAGCCGTGCTCCAGCTCTGATCCATCAGTTCTGGAACTCAAGACACTTCCGGCACATCTCAGGTACGCATTTCTGGGTTCTGATGAAACTTACCCTGTCATTGTTTCTGCCTATCTTACACAGGGGGAGTTGGACAAAGAGCTGCGAATTCTGCGGAAATACAAGTCCGCCATCGGATGGACTTTGGGGGATATCAAGGGAATCAGCTCTTCGCTGTGCATGCATAAAATCAACATTGAAGAAGAAGCCAAACCGAAGAGACAAGCACAATGACGATTGAACCCCATCATGCAAGAAGTTGTAAAGAAGGATGTTCTCAAACTCCTTGACCATGGCATGATCTACCCAATCTCCGACAGCAAATGGGTGAGCCCTACACAAGTAGTAGCCAAGAAAGAGGGAATACCGATAGTGAAGAATGACGATGGAGAGGAAGTTGCGACAAGACCAGTCACGGGATGGCGGTTCTGCATTGACTACCGAGCTTTGAACACCGCCACGTGCAAGAATCACTTTGCCCTACCCTTCATCGATAAAATGCTTGATAGATTATCTGGTTACCCTTTCTATTGTTTTCTTGATGGTTACTCAGGGTACAACCAGACAGCTGTGGCGCCTGAAGAACAACATAAGACAACATTCACCTGTCCTTATGGAGTATTCGCCTACCGTCGGACGCCATTTAGATTATGCAATGCACCGGCTACCTTCCAAAGATGCATGATGGAAATCTTCCACGATCTGATCGAAGATGTTATGGAGGTATTTATGGATGATTTCTCAGTTTTTGGTAGCTCATTCGATGTTTGTCTGCAGAATCTGGCTACTGTACTTGAGAGATGCACCGAGACAAACTAATGCCTCAATTGGGAGAAATGCCACTTCATGGTGCGAGAAGGGATTGTGTTAGGACATCGAGTATCAGCCGAAGGACTAGAAGTGGACCGGGCCAAAGTGATAGCCATTGAAAAGATGCCATCGCCGACAAATGTTAAAGTTGTCCGAAGTTTCCTAGGCCACACCGGATTCTATAGGAGGTTCATCAAGGACTTCTCAAAGATATCTCGGCCCCTATGCAACCTTCTGGAGAAGGACGTCTCCTTCGTGTTTGATGACGATTGTTTGAAGGCCTTCGAGAAATTGAAAGAAGCACTGGTAACTGCACCAGTCCTGACATCACTAGACTGGGATGAGCCCTTCACATTGATGTGCGACGCCAGTGACTACGCTGTTGGGGCAGTATTGGGGCAACTAAAAGGAAGACTCTTCCATGTGATTCAGTACGCCAATAAGAGCATGAATCCAGCCCAATGCAACTACACCACCATGGTGAAAGAGATGCTCGCGGTTGTCTATGCCTTCGACAAGTTCCGACCATATCTGATAGGCTAAAAGACAACCATTTTCACCGACCATGCAACCATCAGATATCTGTTCGCAAAGCAAGATGCCAAGCCTAGACTGATCCGGTGGGTACTGTTACTACAAGAGTTTGACATGGAGATCAAGGACAGAAAAGGAAGCGAGAACGTGATTGCCGACCACTTTTCAAGACTCGAGCCACCGGTCGAAGGGGATGATCAACAGATGATGATCCGAGATACATTCCCCGACGAACAGATCTACGCCACTAGGGAATTGAAAGAGATGTACGAGTCCAAGACACCTTGGTATGCAGATTTCGCCTACTACTTGGTTGTTGGTGTTCTTCCTCCGGACTCTTCTCCATATGCAAGGAAGAAGTTTCTGCATGACGTCAGATTCTACTACTGGGAGGATCCCTACTTATGGCGTAGATGTGCTGATGGCGTCATTCGCCGCTGTGTGCCCCAGCCCGAGTGGCAACAAATCTTCGAAGCCTGCCACTCATCTCCTAGTGGTGGCCATCACTCAGCCAATCGGACCGCATTCAAAATCCTTGCCAGCGGGTTCTATTGGCCATCCATCTATGAGATCTGCCGTGGATGGATAACGGGTTGTGATCGCTGTCAGAGGACCGACAACATCTCGCGAAGGAACGAAATGCCATAGACGCCGGTCATCGAAGTCGAGATCTTTGATGTTTGGGGGATCAACTTCATGGGACCCTTTCTACCATCCCAAGGGTTCTCATACATCCTCCTGGCAGTAGACTATGTATCACGATGGGTCGAGGCTACTCCAACAGTTTCAAATGACTCCAAGGTAGTCATCAAGTTCCTACAGAAGCTGATAACGCGATTTGGGATACCAAGAGCCTTGGTAAGCGACGGGGGATCCCCTTTCTGCAACAAATGGCTTGCTACCCTTCTCGCCAGATACGGAGTCAAACACCGAGTCATCACTCCATATCATCCACAAGGGAATGGGCTGACAGAGCTGTCCAACCGAGAAATCAAGCAAATCGTGGAGAAGACGGTGAAGCAAAGAAAGGAGTGGGCGGCAGTGCTTGATGATGCATTATGGGCATACCGCACCGCGTACAAAACACCAATTGGGACGTCACCACACCAGCTAATTTTCGGAAAGTCCTGTCACTTGCCGGTGGAGATGGAGCACAAGGCTTGGAGAGCAGTGAAAGAACTAAACCTAGATTGGAGAACAGCCGCAGAGGAGCGCGCCATGGCATTGAATGAATTAGAAGATTTCTGAGATGAAGCTTATGAGAACAATGTCATCTACAAGAATCGAGCGAAGAGGTTCCATGACAAAAGGATTCGCTCACATGTTTTCCATTCAGGTGACAAGGTTCTTCACTTTAAATCCCGTCTTTGATTCATGCCCGGGAAGCTACAGTCAAAATGGGCCGGACCATACACCGTGATCTGCCAATTCATGAACGGTGTAGTTGAACTAGCTGGCCAAGATGGGAAGAACTTCAAGGTGAACGGACAGAACCTGAAACCATACTTCACCCCACTTCAAATCAAAGCGGTGGAGAAGTACTACTTGAACCGTCCTTGAAGACACATGTATTGTCGAGCTAGCGACATAAAACCAAGCACTGGTTGGGAGGTAACCCAACAGTTTACTGTTTTCTTTATTTCTATTATTTTCAATTCAGTCGAGTCGAGTTAGTCGAGTTTCGTACTTTCAGAGAATTTTTGAGTTGTTTCTGGTCCAGTCCTCTGCCGGAACACGTTGATCGTTGCTTCTCGGCAGCAATCAATGAGGAAATCTTGACCACGTCGATCGACGAGGAAATTTTGTCTTCATCGATTGACGGGAATGGCTCGTCAATCGATGCGAACAATTCTGAGGTCGGACAGAGACGGGTTTAAAACCCAAAACCCTCATTCCTTTCACTCACAAACACACTTGCACGATTTCTTTTTCTCTCCAACCATCCACTCGATTTTTTTCTCTCCAAATCCGACGCTTCCACCCACGGTATGTATCCTAACACTATCCTCTACAATTATTTCATATGATTGAAGGATTTGAGAATGATTTTGTAAGAAATTGAGTTTGGAACCCTTGTGTCCATTTTTGCATTTTTGACGATTTCGTTGCTTTCCATGATGATTATTCGATATGATTGATTGTTTTAGTCGATATACTTCTTTATCTTGGATGGGTTGCTTGGATTACTTTGAATTTGACGATCGCAGTTTGGGGGGTAGTTCTTGTTTGGGGGTGTTGTTCCTATCCTACTATTTTTGAGATAAATTCTTTCGATCAATGATGTAATATGCTAGGATAGAGGGTGAATTGCTTGAATATCGAATCAATTTCGCATGGGTTGGTACACTTTGTGGATAATTACACATCTGATTGTTGTAATGTTGGGAATTTTGTGAATTGGTTTTGATGAGCTTTGACATTTTTTTCCACTACCCCTGTAGATTGATTATGGACTTCCAACCCACCTTCGCCAAAAGAACTCATGAGCGATGCTTTCGGAAGCTCTCCGGTGACGCATTCGTCGTCCGACAGACACTCTACCCATGCCCGGAAACAATGCAGCGGCTGGGAATTCGAGCTGATGTGGAGGCTCTTCTGCAGCGAGTAAACCAGAGTGCTTGGATGACAGCACGATGGCCGACCTATCCGTCGCTTGTCCTGGAGTTTCTTGCCTCACTCCATGTTTATGAGGTCCAGCCAGAGTAAGAGCCGACCACCGTTTCCTTCCAGCTTCTGAATGAGCACTACGAGATGCCTAGGGACAAGCTTGAAGAGATTTGGGGCGTCCGAAAAGGGGGACACAGTTTTCTTCCCCCGAGTTTTGACATTGCCCGCTTCTGGAGCCAGATAGCAGCTGATGCTAAGGAGGACTTGCGGGAGTTTGACTCGGGAACTTGAAGGCTTCCTCCATCGACAATCCGGTGTTCCAGTATCTCCAGAGATGCATGGTAGTGTCCATCACCGGCAGGCATGAGAGCGGCAAGGTGAGAGTGGGGGAACTGTACGCCATTCACTGCATGCTGACCGGCGAGGAGTTCAGTTTTGCGGCGTTGGTCATGGACCAGTGAAGGGCAACATCTGGAGCGGGGGATTGATTACCCCGATTGCGGAGTATGTAGGCATCGATCTATCACAGATCGAGTCGCTTGAGGATGACATTTGCGGCCTCGTCACCGGGATCCTGGTGAAGATGTTGATGCTGTCACCACGGGATGCGGGTTGGTCCCTGCGGATGTCCAATGGGGACAGGTTCCCACTTCCACAGAGGAACCTCACTCGCGTCACTGATTATCACTTCCGTGATAATTGGTTGATGAGCACACCTGCCCATTTGAGGCTCATGGTCGCAGCACAGGGAGGTCCCGGCACCTCCAGACTTCATCACCAACCGCTGACTCAGCCCGACCAGCGACCGCCACAGACGCCTCCAGAAGGGCCCGAGGAGGAGGAACCAGAGGATGAGAGGCACGATGGAGGAGGAGAGCGGATTCACGATCAGACCGGTGGGCATTTGTCCGGTCACTTTGCGGGAGAGTCTTCATCTTTCGGAGGAGTGGATCTGGCTATAATGTACCAGTTCATGCAACAGCAGGCTGTTCTGCATGCGGAGGAGCACACCCGGTAGGCGAATTTTTGCCAGCACGTGACCACGAGGCTCAGCACCCTCGACATGCAGATGCAGCGCCTTCTCCTAAACACCCAGCCCTACTTTGTCTACCTCCGACGCCACAGAGAGCGCCAGGACCTCTTGCAGCGACTACCCGTTTGGCCTGCCCCCGATGTTGAGATGGAGGATCCTCCGGAGGAGGAATGAGGTACCGTTTCCTTTTTCCTTATCTAACTTTCAAACTTGTCCACTCCTTCGAGTGAAACAAGTTTGGGGGGATGAGGATAGGAAAAGGGAAACGTTTGTTTGTTTTCATTTTCCTTCTTTATTTTAATTTTTCGTTGTTTCGTTGTTTTTCTGTTTTTGTTTTTGATTTTTGTTTTTTCTGAACCATCACCATCCTTGTTCTTTTGCTTCAGTGTGAACAATTGCTCTCTGCAAGGCTTTTTACTCAAAATTAGTATTTTTGAACTCTTGATTTGTGATACTTGTTCTGTGTTGAATAAGTTTTGAACTCTTGATTTGTGGTACTTGTTCTGAGTTGAATAGTCTTGAGTATTGTTTTAGGAGCTTTTGAACATTGGACAGTCGAAACTACTTTTGATTATGTTGGTATTGGAATTTAATACTTGTCTTCCCTTGGAATTGAATTGTTGATTGATAATTGAGATATTTGCTGATTAAGAATGATAATCCATGTGATAGAGTAGCCGCTGATTGGAGCTGCTTTGCTTGATAAGTTGATCTTTGAAATATAAATTTTTGCATGATAACTGTTCAGAATTGTGTAATTGTTAAGGAGTAACAGAAATTTCTACCTTGTGAGAAATTGTGTCATCTTTTCGTTTGATGAGTGACAAAGTCATTAGATTTACTTCCTAGAATTTGATGAATTTCTCTCTTGAGGTTGCATTAAGTGTGGTAATAGGGTGAAAATGATTTTAGGCATGTTCTTTCGTAGCCCATCTCCCATACACTCGCCTTTAATTTTCACTTGCAACCCCCTTGAGCCTTGAAAAAATTTTCTTTCTTTGATTAGGAGGGTTGATGAACAAGAAACTGTGATTTATTGGAGGATGTAAACTGTGGGATTGTGATATGAGGTTGTGTGCAAAATTAGGGGTTCCTAATGGAAAATTTAGAAAAAAAAAATGAGTGAACATTGGTGAATATAAATGAAAAGAGAAGAGAAAAAAAATTGAGAAGAAAAACTTCATATGTGTAGTTCACAAAAGCAAAAATAAATTTCGAACCCTGAAAATTACAAAAGAGAAGGAACAAGATTGTGTGTTAGAAGAGAAAAAACCATGTGGGCAAGATATGCTAAAGATTTGGTGTTTGGATGAAATATTTTGAGTCACTTAGCCAAAAATATCCTACCTCTTAGGTAAGCCACATTACAACCAAATCAAGACCTTTCTGATTCCCTGAAAAAACACACTAACAAGCAATGGAGAAATGAGAAATTTGTCAAACCTATGGTGAGGTAAACTAAAACTTTGAATGAGTGAATTTCAAAGCCTTTTTACTTGATCGAGCGATGAGTGCAAACACTTCCCGGTGAGGTTCCTCCTCAATAATTTAACAATTAGAATTTGTTTGGATTGCATGGTTTATGTGAATAAGTGATACTTAGATTGCAAAAGAAGCTTGTGAGGCATTGCACACTTGTATCTGCATTTGATTAGATTTCTTTTCTGTGAATTGATCGAGGATGATCAATGGTTTAAGTTTGGAGGAGTTGATAAGTTAGGATTTTCACCAACTTATCTGGTTGTTCTTTGACTAATTGTGTGGTGTAAAGATCGTTTTTGTACTTGTTTTCGTGCATGAATTGAATTTTGTACCCGTAATGTTGTGTTTGATGAATAATGCATGTTTTTAGTCACAAACAGAGAAGAGTAGAATTTCCAATTTCAGGTCCACGTCGATCAACGAGGATGTCTCGTCGATCGACGAGGAGATTGAAGAAGGAGCGATCGACGAAGGAAGAAAAGAGAAGATCGACGGAGGCAGCAACCACATCGATCGACGCCATTCCACGTCGATCGACGAGGGTACTTCACCAGCGTCGATTGACGCTAATATTCCACGATCAACGCGAGTTCGGGATTCCTAGTCTGCATCTTTTTTGAAGATAAAGACATATCTACACCTAGATATTGTATGATACATTCTCCACTATAAAGCCATGTAAATTTGTTTTTTCAGAGGAGAAGACATTAGAATAGTTACAAGATTTTAGTATTGAAGATTGATTAGAGATTCCCAAGGTTTTTGAAGTTTATGTTTGAAGACAGAGTTCTGTGGAATTATTTTCGGATTTCGATTTTTATGCAATTCAGGTTTTATTCTTCTATGATGAACATTATTCTGAATATGTGTAACTAATCTCTTCCTCAGATTCTAGGGTTCGAATTATCAATGTATGCATGTTTTGATTAATTGAATTATTTTCCCTTTCCCTTCGTAGTTTTTGAAATCTGAGTTTAATTCATAATCTTGAGTTTGTTGGCCACATCTTAGGATTAACTAGTTGATTACTTTAGACGTAACTGTAATAGTTTTCAATTGAAAGAGATTTTCACAATATAATCTGATTTCTTGTCATAACTGAAGGAGATTGATTGTAGGGATAAATCTATAGATCTTTGGAGTTAATTAATTTATCTTGAGACCGAGCAGAGATAGGTAATTGATTAATCTACTTTACGAATTGTCCAACAAAGAAGTTCGTAATACTTTTCTGATGTTTCACTACGAAGAGGAATTAAAATTGGGAAATAATAAATTTATTCATTCATGTCATACTTGATAAGGAGATATTCCTTGAATCTGTATTTCTCATAACCGTTTTCAGCCAAAGTATTTTAATTTCCTGTTTACTTTTTATTCGCAAGGATTATGATTTGCAAAACCACCAAAACCCAAAACTTTGATTTTCCTAACTAGTATTTTAAGAACACTTGATTTAGTATTTAGGACTTTTCGTCGTTTCATTCCCTGTGGGATCGATAATTTTCATTTGCCACTATATTATTAGCTTTGCTAAGTCGCTATTAAATAATTTAGCAATCACCAATGCAAAAGATGTCGTACCTTGTCCTTTAGTTACCAAACTTGGACAATTTACTTTTCAATGACCGTTCTTGCCACATTTGAAACATTTATCTTTCTAGTTTTCTTTCTTTCCTTTGATCCTCTCTCTTGGTAAGTGGATGTGTGTGTTTAAGATTTATGTAAACTTATTAAAAAACATTAATTTGCTTTCACTAAGGAAATCAATGTTGACTCACCATTTTATTACCACATTATATGGAATGGGTTGCATTAAACATGATTGATACACATATATATGGTTCCGGACATTTATTAATTCGTTTGGCTTATGACAATCAGCGATTATTAATTAATCTCTTATTTTTTGAATAGTTCAACTCACTCATTTTCGTTTATGCCTATATTAATAATTCAACCTATAAGGTTTAGAATAATGAACCTTGTGAGCTCCTCAGAGAATGTCCCCATCGTAAAATGGATAAGATTTCCTGCATGTCTAGTCTAAGCTGGCAACACACAAACCACCACACCCAAGATGTAGGTATTAAAGCACATGAAAGACTCGCCACCATAGAAAGTCAAAGTGTGTTTAACTTGTGCACGCCCTTTAGCCTTCCTTTAGACTTAAGATCATAACAAGTATGTTGAGATCAGGCTCATTCATATATCAATGAGAATTGTGCATCTCACTACATATCCCATCAATACATAAAGATGTACCTACAATCAAGTAGCTAAGATAAGCTCACTAATATACTGATGCGTCGCAGCCTAAATCAAGAGCCTATCCAGGAACTATCTCAGTCATATGTGGGTAAAATTACCTATTTTTGATGTGTGTGCATGCTTGTTAGTGTCCATTTTACACCCATATCTTATGTTTTCGTGTGTTTTTTGCTTTTTTTTTGCTTTGGTCCATTTTTGGCTATGTTTTGGTGGAAAATCGACCGATCCGAGTCCCAGGTGTTGGGAAGAATGACCCAGACAATTCTAGATTGGTATATATTTGCCTCTGTCCGGCTCATATCAACCGATCCCTGTAGAGATCGACCATTTTCTACTCTTCAGAGCTAGATTTCATTGGATCCCAATCCAGATGGGGTGATTACGGACGAGCAGATTTGGTGGTTAATCAGTTTTAAAACATCCCGGGCGATCCAATCTCAGACGGGGTGATCTTGGGTGCTGCCTACTTATTATGAAAGGGGTAAAATCGTAAATGTTTAGAACTCTTGGTAAATTTAGATATTTCCACACCTAAATTCCACATCCCATCCATCTCCAACATCAATCCAAGCGTTCCAAAGGCAAATCTACTCCAAATTGATGAAGGATTGAAGGATTAGATTGTAGATCAAGCACAAGAAAATACAGTTGGGGGAGATTCATTTCCCTACCTTTATTTTGTAATGGATAGATCTTGTAATTACTTTGTTTTGAGACAATTAAAAGGTATGTGGTTCTAAATTTCTATTGGATGTTGATTTGGGAAAAGTAGTGTGAAGATTGGGTTGATTGGTTAAATGTTTACTTCTCTCTTTAAGATTAAGGCAAGCTAGAGCTAGATTTCATTCAATTGATGTATGTAAGAGCCAACCCTTTGATAATTGACACGAGAGTTGCAGCCAATACGCGGATTTAAGTGTCGTGATTAGTTTGTCCTTATACACGTCTCGATCCAATCCCTGTGCGGAGGAAGCGTGTAGGTCGATAATTCACGTGCATTTAGGAGTGTTTTAGAGTTTGATAACGTAACTATTTAATTACTCTATTGCATCTACGGTTGATTTTTCGGTACAAAGGGAATTGACTAGAATAGGGTGAATTGAGCATCTATTGAGAGATTAAAAGATAGTTTACATCATTGCACAACCTAATTGGATCACTACTAAGTTCAATTCAACATCCTAGCTTTCTCATATTAAACATTTGTTTGTCTTGCTTCTACATGCTTGTGGAGATCATTGTGGTGAAAGTTTATGAGTGAATTATGATGATTGTTAGCTTTGTTAATTGGTTTGGTACTTGTGTTAGCATTTAGTTTAATTCAATTGCCTAGATAGAAAATACCACTCAACGATTGTCTGTTTCCTAGCTATTAGCCTTAACATTGGTATACAGTAATCTAGTGGGCAAACGAAGTAAGATCCAGGATTGATAATTAAACCTTTAATTGAATTGAGAATTCGTGTGAGTTTTTGGTGCTATCACTCAATCGTGATACTGCTTATACTTTGGTTGGTCAAGCAATTCATATGATCCTCTTTTATCACCTAAACAACATAAAATCATCCCTATAAGCGAGATAATAGGATATTATTGTTTGTATCATATGATTGTTATGTCAAATAACAACCATGTTGATGTAACTCATGTATGATGACTAGTGCAACAAACAAACACACTTAATCATAAATACTTTTAGTATACAGTCCCAACGATCAACAGAGATCTGAACAACTAATATGTCTTCAGCATTTTTAATAAAGAAGGGATTATTGTCGATCTTCCCTTTCCTGACGCCATTCTTTAGTAAGAACTGAGATAAGGTCTCATACCAAGCTCGTGGAGCTTTCTTTAGCCCATAAAGGGCTTTCCTCAATTTATAGACCATGGTAGCTTGTTCAAAGCGAGGAGGTTGTTCAACGTATACTTCCTCCTTGAGTTTTCTGTGAGAAAGGCGATCTTCATGTCTGTCATAAAGACAGTGATGTTATGATATGTAGCATAGGATATGAAGAATCTGATTGCTTCCAGCCTAGCTACTGGTGTGATGGTCTCATCGTAATCAACATCTACGCATTGCGCATATCCCTTAGTACCTATTACAAGATGATGTGTAGGTCTGTCGACCAAGTACTAATCATTGTTGTGGGTAACTCTGACATCTCTTCCTACATAGCGTTGATTTAGTCTGATTATTGCAGCACTTCTCGAATCGACATCGGCTTTGATTGGGAAATATACTAGTGAGGAGTGCATTTCCTTGCGATTTTCGAAATAGATTTGCAACATCATTTAGCACTACATCTTCTTGATGATGTCTCAACCATTTTGGTCTCTAAAGTTTAGTAACTTCAATCGGTTGGACTAATGGCTCTTTGCTAGACATTGTAACGACTGGAACGTCTGTGAGATGGAACCCTTTAGGGGTGATCTGTCTTTCTAAAACTAAATCTTGATCTCCGACTAGTCTTCTCATTGATTGCATATCCCCAGCTTCTGATCCTTCATAAGCTGGCGTGATGTCATCATTAGTGCTTTGATCTTCAATTCCAGCACCATCAGTTCCTAACTCGTCAGTTAGGTCCTTATGATTTGCCACTTCCACAATTTCTGGAGTTCTTTCTAACGGTTCTTCATATTCAAGATCTGAAACTCCAGGTTAGATTCCCCCTTGACTTATGCTGTTATCTTGGGAAATTTAATACATGGCCTCAACAAGTTCAAAAGCATCACCGACCCTCTCACCGATTTCAACACCAGTTGAGGAAACTAGTAGTGAAAAATTTACATCTAGAGATCTTGTTGGAACAATTGGTTCAAGATCATCGTTTTTTGAGCCAAATTGTTCATCAACATTATCGATCTCATGAAACTCTTCAGCCAATTCTTTCCAAGTTTGCACACTAAAGTAGCTTCATAAAAAATAGCATTGCATGTTATTTCCACAAGTCCGGTGGTCTTGTTGAGTACTCTATATCCCATGTGAGAGGGGTGCCCATATCCAAGGAAACACCCTCATCACCTTTGGGAGAGAAAGTATTCAACTTCGACATCCCATTATTTTGAATATAACAAGGTGAACCAAAAGCACAAAGATGAGCTAAAGAATGCTTAAGACCGTGATACGCTTTGTAGGAAAGTTCATGAATATGACTGTTTAGTCTGCTTCTATTATGTGTATAGCAGGCTTTGATTATAGCTTCTCCCCAATAGCGCTCACTTAAACTGGTTTCTTTTACCATGGTCCTCACGACCACCTTGAGAGTGCAATTTCTTTTTCCTACAAGCCCATTTTGTTGTGGAGTCCTTTAGGATCACCTCCCGTGTCCTATCCCAAATTCAATGCAGAAATCCATTAGAGGTCTGTGGCAGAACTCAGTTTCATTTTCAAATCTAATCCTCTTCAATGCGACTCCTTTGTTAATTTCGACAAGCATCTCCAACTTAGGTAGTATGAGTTTACTTCATCCTTGGTCTTGAGATTCTTCACCTATGTGTATAACGAGTAATCAACACCGACTACCAGAGAATTTCTTTTTCCTCCGATTGTGGATGGAGTCACTGGTCCAAAGAGGTCCATGTGCATCAACTCTACTATCTGCTTTGTGCTTGCACTAACTGGCTTGTTCTTGAACGAGGCTTTAGAGGTTCGAAGCATAAATTCCTACGTCCTCTATTCAAACCTTGGTCTCGCGAGTTATTTCTAGCTGGTAGATGTCAGTAACTACAAGTCCACTAGCTCACTCGTCCAGGACTTTGGTCCCTTCGACTTAGTATATTTGAAGTGTGGACACACCATGCAGCCTCCGCCTCTGGAGTTCAGAGCTTTATAGTTACAAACCAATGTGCCGATCTAGGGTTGAATTCTTATTTGTGTCTCATGTGTATATAGCATTACAGATATCTATTTTTGTTCACCAAAGAATCAATTTAAGCAAGTTGATATACTTGATCATCCTTTTTTTTTATTTCACAAGATTTTATCCAAGGAAGTTTGACTACCTTTTATTTCCTACATCTGATACTATTTGGGTAACCATATATTTACATCTAATAATATATCCACACTGTTTCCAAATGGGAAATACTATATACATAATATGCAAGGAAAAACAACGCTTCCGCAAATTGTACATGAATATCTTTTTTTTCGATAAAAATTATACATGAACTTCCTTGGCTTTCAGAAAAGACGCTTCTAACCTCACTGCACATAAACATTTTGGATATTGAATATAAGTGTCATCACATTTTATCAAGGTACTCGTTTGTCAAAACACGGATGATGACATATATCTTCCAGATCATTAGGTTCATAAGTGTTGTTATGGACAAAATAATTCGAATGGATTTAGGAATTGTAACCAGTGGGAAGGTATTGTTATAAACATACATTGTACACAATCATATACTTTTTAAACATATTAGATTACAATTCGAACGTTTTTTCTCGTATATCACGCAGTAACCTATAGCATGAAAGCTATTTAGAAATAAAAACCATGATATAAAAACAGAACGGTTAATGATTTATTTATTAATCCATGAATTGATGTCACTATACTGCATCATTTGGATTAATAGCCTAGTTATGCATTCACAGGTCAGTACAATATTGTTCGTCCATAGGAAATAAGTCCTAAAGCCTTTCCCACTGCAATGATTCTTCTTTTATGGTGTTAGTTATTCGGCGCATTAATTTGTGGTTTAGCACCTAGCACGGGCGACCGTGCAATTGGTACCATACTTACCAAAGTATGCTCAATCTACCACAGGGTATTTCCTAATGGATTTTGAATAGTCTTTTCTAAATCGTTAGAGCACAATCTTACACTTGGATTTTTAGTTTCATCCTGTACCACAACTCTCTTGTGTTTACGACATTAAAGAAACCACCTTTATTGTTTAACTGTGTACAACAATATTAGCTTAAACATTTCTAGTAACTTATCTGCTTTCTTTATCAACTTAAAAGTTAAACAACTCATCATCGCTTTTGATAAAGTCAATGTTTCACAAGGGAATCTGAAACTAATTTAGAAGACACTTGATTAAGTAGATACACTAGCGCTCTTGGCACATTTTCCTAAACAAGAAATTGGCAAAATTACCATACACTATAAGAAATCAGGTTATAGACTGCATGGAATCCATGTAGTCTATTACTCAATTGAATGTGTCTGGAAATGTGTAGTCTATTTGAATGAGGTAATAGACTACATTATATTCATCATAGTCTATACGAAGATAGACTACGCAGAACTCCGTTTTGTCTCTATGAAGTTGGACTACGTGGGATACCGCATAGTCTATCTCCATATAGACTATGCGGTACTCTGCGTAGTCTATTTTCATATAAACTTTCATATCTAATATGGACTATGCGGATTTTTGCGTAATATGTACTAAGATAGATTACGCTAATTGTCACGTAGTCTATATTTTTTAATTTATTTTTAAAATTTATTTCAATTTAAATAATCCTGTAAAAACGAACAACTTATCAAATATTAAATTATTGAAGCTGAAATATGAATAATATCAAATGACAATAAAATTATTCAAAAAATTATAATTTACATTATTCTCAAAATTAAATTTCACATTCTTTTGAAGAACATAACACAATCATCTTGCATCTTTACATGAGTCTGCAAACTGCATCACTTTCGTAAGGCTCAAAATGTCGAATGAATCTAGATTGTGCAGTATGTAATCACCTGACGTTGCTCCCATTTCTTCATTAATTGTGTCTTCTTCTTTTTGATGACTGTGAACTTCTAAGGAATTATATTCAAGTCTATGAAATTCTCCCTGCATAATAGAAGAATTGTGGTAACACATCATTGATACATCTATATATTGTAATCACAAAATTCATCAACTCAACTATATTTGTATGTCTATATATCTATATAAATGTATGTATATGTGTGTGTGTTTCAACTTTCATACCTAAGAGTTTCCTAGTTTCTCCATATATGCAATCATTGCAAAATACATCTATTTGTTATGATGTAAGTGGACAATAACAGATATGATACACCAACTATAGACTATAAAATCTAAATTACATTGTGTTACATGAGAGGACAATTACATTAGAGGACAAAAGTATTGAGTTTCATTTAGTAGTTAAGGTATAGCTAAAAAGACAAAGACCTAAGGCAACCAAAGCCTAAGATGCTCTTGGACTAAGAAACAAGACAAGTGTGTGTTTTGGGGGATTAGCAACAACATATACATATATAGAATTGGTACGTGGTGTATTATTCCACACGTGCAAACAATTCATCCAAACAAACATACGACAATTCGTCCAGACACACATCAGACAGCCACCACCCAAAGTAGTTAACAAACTAACAACAGGGAGTATTATATGAAGTAAAATCACAAACCACACCAATAGCAAATTTAGTCACAATGTACTACTGATCCTAGTATGAACTCATTTGGACTTTCTATATAAATGTCAACGCATTTCAAAGTGCACTAATTTTCAGAGCCATAGATAACCCATTTCACAAATAAGCCAAGGACATCCATCCTTTCTCTTTCCTAAAAAAGGACATGGTATTGAAACCAATATATATGTGAATACGACTCCAAGATCTACTTCATAGCTCCTACAATTTAAATAAGTGATTATGAGAAGAAACTTAATGAATATATCATAAAAATCATGGCTTCGAAGTTTCTTGTTAGCATTAGCACTGAGAATACATGATGTATGCAAAAAATGCATTTAAATCAACCTCTGAATCCGTGTAAACACATCTAAGATTGTTGCCTATGGTATTTTCATGATATTGACTGAAGATGCAATGTTTGACTTTCGTTGGTGTTAAAGTCGAAACTATGTTTAACACCGTAGTGTTAGACTGTAGTGCTGATTTAATCTTATCATTCCTTATTTTTTCGTATTTAATTATTTTCGTATATTCAGTTCATTCCAGGATAGATATATATTTTATAAAGATTTAGGAACGAAGAGGATTTAATTTATAGATATATTTGAATAGATATACTTCATAATCTTTAAAGATAAATCCATATCTTCAACATATCTTTAACATATCTTTGACATATCTTCACATATCTTCCTCTAGTATTTGCTGTTGAGATATTTATGTAGATATACATATCAAGCACGAGGCTAATCATATCTACACGAGGTTATTCATATCTACACCAGGATGCACTCATCTAAACCTATATAAAGGGTGCTGGGATGCGAAGGAAAATTGGACGACCTACACTATTCATAGAGATACATTATACAAGGCGTTCCAACTGATGTGGTGCAAAGAAAAGGTGGATGACCTAATTTATTCATAGAAGATCTTCATTAAGGCGTTCCCACCTTTCAACAAGCGTTCCCCGTTCGTTCAACTAGCGAAACCATTCAAGCCAAAGAAGGAACCTACCTCCGGAGAGTGAATCCAACGGTAGAGGAGTTTTGAGGATTGAATCATTAGTTCGTAAATACGGTTTGTTCATAGTTGTAGTCTCTACTTCTATGTAAATTCAAGTTTCTTCGAGGGAGTGAACCGAGAAGAGGTTTCGATATTTATTATTTCGATTTTTTTGTGTAAACTTCATTATTATAGTGAAATCTATTTTTGGCCGTGAGGCTCTCGCGAGTTTAGAAACTCTAAACTCGTGAAAATTAATTCTTTGTGTCTGACGTTAAATTTCCACTGCGTGTTAAACTTTGAACGTGTTAAAATTTGAATGTGTCAAACTTTGACTTCTCTAACATTCTGTTTAACATTACTCTATATTTATTAGTTCAGACATATTGAATTCTGCAGGGTTTAAAACTGTGACACCTCGATGTTATAGTAAACTCGGGCACTAAATTCTTTCAATTGGCATCAAGAGCCAGGTTCTTGATGGACTAAATTGTTTGTTCCTGAGTGCAGTTTACTATGATAGGTTTTTCAAGCCCTGCTTGTCGACCACTCATTCTGGAGAGTAATGGGACTAACTACTCTCTTTGGAAGTCTCGAATGAGGATATACATCAAGTCTTTAGATGAACAAGCGTGGATTACTTTTTTGCATGGATGGAAACCTCCAAAAACCATTATTCAAGATCCGAAGGATGCTGCTGAAATAATTACCAAACTTAAACCTGAAGGAAAATGGAGTGTTGAAGAACGACTTATCTCTAACTTTAACACCGAAGCTTTAAATGCTATACTTGTTTCTTTGGATGTTGGTTGTTTCAGGTTAGTATCAAGATGCTCGGAAGCACGAGAAGCCTGGTTCATACTTCTAGAGAAATTTGAAGGAACTGACAGTGTTAGAGAGACTAAGATGCGATTACTCGCTATTAAATTTGAGTCTCTCAAGATGCTGGAAGAAGAAACAATTTCCTCTTACTTTGAGAAGATAGAATCAATGGCAAACGAAGCTCATGTATTAGGTGAACCCATCAGCAATAAGAGGCTAGTTAACAACATGTCAAAGTCGCTGCCAGAAAAGTTTAACACCATGATCACTGAAATCAAAGAAGCGAGAGATGTTGAAACACTAGAGATTGCTGAACTCGTAAGTATTCTAATAATTTATGAGATAAATCTGAAGGAACAAAAAGAAGAATACAAGGCAAAGAACATAGCTCTTCACGCTGGTAAAGCAGGAAATGAGACATCTACAAGTTCGACATATGCAACCTCTCAAGAAGATGAATCTGATGTTGAACTTCTAGACGAAGATAAGTCAAATCATGTTTTACTTACTAACGAGTTCAATAAGTTTGTCAGATCCATGAGAGATGATATAGGAGACTCAAACTACAGCAAAAGAAGTTCAACACCTATCTCTACTGTGTCAAACTTCTCAAACCGCTCAATTAATTCATCAAGGAGACGAAGTGATGGATCAACAAATAAAGAGATATATTCTTTTAAGAGGATTATTGATCGTGTGAAATGTCATGGCTGTTCTGGAATAGGCCACTATGCAAATGAGTGTCCAACTCTTTTGAGAAGAAGAAAGTCTAACTTCAACACAACCTTCGATGATGATTCTGAAGACGAAGAAGGAGATGATGAAAGAGAATGTATGGATAATGATATAGAGATCACAAAGGCTGGAAAGATTGAAGAAGAAGCTACTGAAGAGATGAAGGAAAAAGATGTTGATATATCAGACTTCAACATTTTGCCCCTAGAAGATGCAACAAATTGTTATATGCAAACTGAGAATGCACATTCTAATGTTGAACTTTGTTCTGTTTCCAGGAATCAGGAATGTCGGACTTACATGATCACACATAGCGACATTGATCAAATATGCCACTACTTGGAAAGCAAAAGGTGTGAAGAACGGACCAAGGAGTTGCCAAAGCCGAAAGAAATAAATCTAGTACTGAAATGACATATTTCAAGGTTTGAATTTATTTGGACTAATAAGAATCAAGAAGTTGATGTGCTGAAGATCAAGGTATGTGAAATTGATTTTATGTTTAATATTAACAATGGTAAGTTGAAATTGGATGAGATTATGTCTATTAAACATTCTGATGGTTGTGCATTAGGGTATGAAAAGGTTAATTCTGTTATGATAAAGTCTGAGAAAAACTTGATTAAATTTTCCAGAGAAGAGTCTGACATCAGTAAGCAATGTGTCAAAGATACATCTAAGGTGTCTGTGTGTCATTACTGCAATAGATTTGGGCACATAAAATCTTTATGTAGATTTAGAATTGCTGATAAGAAAAGGAAAATGAATCAAAGATGTGATAAAGAGGATAAAACATGCCTAGTTGTGTATACTTTCCTAAAGACTAATGTTGCAGGTACTTGGTACTTTAACAAACGTTGTTTTAGCCATATGTCATGTAACAAATTGTTTCAGGCTGACTTCACTTTTATAAGTGGAGGTATGGTTACTTGTGGAAAAGGTGCTAAAGGAAATATCACTACCAGGTTTGATATATATGCATGTGAGGTTTATAACAAATCTAATAATGGTCTCATCTTTGAAAGTAGATCAAAGGATAACTATTATCAGACTGAACAACATAAGAAGATAGGACATGATAATGTTCGAAGAATTCAGAAACCTCTCATCTATGATGCTGGAAAAGACATTCCACAACTGAAGTTCAACATACTCAAGTTCAACATGGTCAAGTTCAACATTGTAAAGTTCAACACGGTCAAGTTTAACATGGTTATGTTCGACATGGAAAAGTTCAACATGGACTACATCAACATTGTCAAGTTCAATATGGACAACGTCAACTTGGTCAAGTTTAACATGGACAAGGTTTGTGATTCACGTCTAGAAGGTAAACAAACTCATACACCACATCTCATCTTGAGTATGTCTAACTCTAATGCTTACTTTGGTCTACTACATATGGACTTAATGGGTCTTGTAGAAGGAGATAGTGTTGGAGAGAAAAGGTATGTGTTAGTTTGTGCTGATTATGATTCTAGATTCACTTGGATTAAATACTTTAGAATAAAGTCCGACACCTTCGAACGTTTTAGAAAATTATATAGGAGACTTATAGAACTTTATCATGCTGATGTTACTCGAATTAGAACTGATCATAAGAGAAAATTGAAAAATATAGACTCTTTTAGTTTGTGTGAAAGAAAGGGGATATCTCATAAGCTCTCAATGCGTAAAATACTTCAACTGAATGATGTTAAAGAATGCGAGAATAGCACTCTATACTCTAAAAACATATCTAAAAGATTACAGGTTAAAGTTGTTAACACTACTTGCTATTCAAATAGAGTTTTATTTACTGCCTGCTATTCAAATAGAGTTTTATTTATTGTCTGCTATTCAAATAGAGTTTTATTTACTGCTTGCTATTCAAATAGAGTTTTATTGAAAAGAAAAAAGCAAAATCTGAAACATATGCATGTATTTGGGAGTATGTGTTATATTCTGAATAATCATGATTCTTCTACTAACTTTGTCTCTAGGTACAACAAAGCTTTATTTCTTAGATATTTAAGCAAGAAACAAGTTTATCGCGTGTTTAACCTACATACTAATACTATCCAAGAATCTGACAAAGTTGTGTTTGATGATACAGGAACCTTACTAGATAAACAATATGTGGGAGATACATCTCATCTCATAAAGAATGGCATAGAACCAGTTATCGAGACAAGTGCAAATGTTAGACAGATAACAAGTCCAACATCAACTCCAGACTCAGACACTGACAAAGAGGAGGATCAAGTTACTCTGAGTTCAAACTATGACAAGGAGGAAATCTGTGACACCCTGGTGTCAAACTCAAAAACTAGAAAACTACCTCTTCGAAAAAAAAGGAATCACCCTCAGTCTCAAGTCATTGGAAGTGTCTTTGAAGGAGTACCGACTCTCAAGAAAGCCCCCGTCAATTGCAAAGAGATGGTAAAAATTGTTTGTAAGTTTAATATCTTCTACTCTAGTTGTTATCTATCTCAAACTGAACCTATGCGTGTTTCTGAAGCATTAAAATATGAGAATTGGATACTGTCTATGCTTGAAGAATTAAGTCAATTTGTTTTTAATGATGTGTGGACCTTAGTTCCTAAGCTTAAAGATAAAAACATAATTGGAACTAAAAGGATATGTAATAATATACCTAACTTTCTACTTAATATAAAGTTCAACAGAGGTAATATGGGTAAGACTCTCTTTGTTAAACATATTGATAAGAACTTTATAGTTGCTCAAGTTGATGACTTAGTGTTTGGGGCAATTGATGTTAGACTTATAGATAACTTTGTCACAATAATGTCTGACATGTTCGAAATGAGTATGGTGGGAGAGTTTAACTACTTCCTTGGAATCTAGATTAAGCAGTATAGTGATTGTTTTTCTATTTCTCAATCTAAGTATGCTCAAGGTTTATTGAAAAGATTTGGGTTAAGGTCTGTAAAACATACGAAAATACTAGTGGGTCTCAGTGTCAATCTTCGCAAAGATGGAAGATGTGTTAGTGTTAAACCTACTGAACATTGTGAAATGATACGTATCTTGTTATACTTTACTGCCAATAGACTAAATATTCTTTTTAGTGTTGATGTTGGTGTTAGATACAAATCTGATCCCAAAATGTCTCATATGAAAGCTATTAAAGGAATCATTCGATTTATATCTATAAACTAAAATATGAGATTATGGTATACAAAAGATATTAGTACTAACATTACAGGTTATGGCTATGCTGATTACACAAGAGATGTTGATCACAATGGTAATATGAAACAAATGCTTGAAAAGTACGGTATGTCTACTGAAACTTTAACACTGCTCTGCTTCAATGCTAGTTCTAATGAGATTTCTATAAATCATGTCCAAAATCTTAGAACTAAGCACATGGATTTTCGACACCACTTTATTAGAGATTTAGTGGAAAATGATTTTATTTCACTTAAATACATTCTTACTAAAGATCATATTCCTGACATTTTTACAAAGACCTTTGACTTTGAGAGATTCTTTTATCTGAGAAAATCTCTTGGTATGTGTAATGCTCCTTAAATTCGTATGAGTAGAATATTGATCATTGTAAATATTGTGTCGATCAACATTCAATTGTTATTCAGTTTTTGTTCTGCTTGCCTGATTCTTTATCATCGGTTGTGTGATATCCTTTTGTGTTAAAGATCTGATTAAAAAAAAAAAAAAAAAAAACCCATGTTATAAGACGGTAGGCACAAGAGTGAGGCCTTAATGTCAACACATGGAGTATAAAACTCATGTTATAAGATGGTAGGCTTAAGAGTGAGGCCTTAATGTCAAAACATTGAGTATGTTTGTCATGTACGATCATCATTTCTAAAGTACTGTAGACAGATTGTTACTAGGAACACTGTCTATGTGGAATATATTGGTGAGGTAATACATGCTGAATTTGTATGCCACAAGCTAAGTACTGGAGATAGGATGTTATTAGAAACAATATCTCTGTGGAACATGGCACATGGCATTATTCTTTATCAGATCGTCTGTTTTATACGGGTATAACACTCTGATGTTAAAGTTTGGAGGCTTGCTGTTTCTGTTCGTTTATTTCCTTATGTTATATATATTTAAAAAAAAAAACAAAACAAAAAAATAGGAGAGAAAAAGAAAAAGTAAGGAGTTTTTTTATCATTGTTAAGTTCTTTGGTGTCGCAGTTTGCTCAGAGGTTTGATTGTGTTAAAGTTGATGTTACAGTTTCCCTATTCTCTTTATGAAGTGAGCTTGAAAGTTGTGGGCTGAATCTCGAAGATGTTGGATAAAAACTTTTCATAAAATCTTAAGCTTTTCTTTCCTGCAATCATTCAGGGGGAGAAGTATTTAGTTTTTATACTTGTGGAAAAATTTATTCTTTTATCTTTTATGGTGCAGTCTAATATTTCATTGTGCAGGACGAATTGAACTGAATTACAAATGCTGAATATTACAAGTGTTAAGCTTAAGGGGGAGATTGAAGATGCAATGTTTGACTTTCGTTGGTGTTAAAGTCGAAACTATGTTTAACACCGTAGTGTTAGACTGTACTGTTTGACACCGTAGTGTTAGACTGTACTGCTGATTTAATCTTATCATTCCTTATTTTTTCGTATTTAATTATTTTTGTATATTCAGTTCATTCTAGGATAGATATATATTTTATAAAGATTTAGGAACGAATAGGATTTAATTTATAGATATATTTGAATAGATATACTTCCTAATCTTTAAAGATAGATCCATATCTTTAACATATCTTTGACATATCTTCACATATCTTCCTCTAGTATTTAATGTTGAGATATTTATGCAGGTATACATATCAAGCATGAGGCTAATCATATCTACACGAGGTTATTCATATCTACACCAGGATGCACTCATCTAAACCTATATAAAGGGCGCAAAGAAAATTGGATGACCTAATTGGACGACCTACACTATTCATAGAGATACATTATACAAGGCGTTCCAACTGTTGTGGTGCAAAGAAAAGGTGGATGACCTAATTTATTCATAGAAGATCTTCTTTAAGGCGTTCCCACCTTTCAACAAGAGTTCCCCGTTCGTTCAACTAGCAAAACCATTCAAGCCAAAGAAGGATCCTACCTCCGGAGAGTGAATCCAACGGTAGAGGAGTTTTGAGGATTGAATCATTAGTTCGTAAATACGGTTTGTTCATAGTTGTAGTCTCTACTTCTATGTAAATTCATGTTTCTTCGAGGGAGTGAACCGAGAAGAGTTTTGGATATTTATTATTTCGATTTTGCTGTGTAAACTTCATTATTATAGTGAAATCTGTTTTTTGACCGTGAGGCTCTCGCGAGTTTAGAAACTCTAAACTCGTGAAAATTAATTCTTTGTGTCTGACGTTAAATTTCTGCTGCGTGTTAAACTTTGAACGTGTTAAACTTTGAATGTGTCAAACTTTGACTTCTCTGACATTCTGTTTAACATTACTCTATATTTATTAGTTCAGACATATTAAATTCTGTAGGGTTTAAAACTTTGACACCTCGATGTTGTAGTAAACTCGGGCACTAAATTCTTTCATTGACAAAATATTATTACTACAAAAAAGGTAAAGTCAGGGTGGCATTAATTCCTAAATAAAAAATAACATGTTAAACCTCATATAACAAAAGAAAGGCTATGAAATCATCAAACAACATGGACCTGGATTAGAACTCCGTAATCAAAAGCAGCAACTCAAGATCTATGATACATATTGCTTATGACATTAAGATGTTCACCCATAAATAGCAATCGAGAGGTAAGATTCTTGCACAACATCAACCTCATTCAATGGCATTGAGCACTTGCACTCTGTTTATTTCACCGCATTTATAGTTATATGGTAACTGAATCAGGTTCAAGCAATTTTTAGATTATAATTGCAAAAGCCTTAAATATCTCTTACAATTTACTATGCCACATAGTAATCAACCTACAAAAGACAAGGGCATGCATGTTTTGCCATGCAGATGGGAAACAATAATGTTTTCATTGGCATTCTCTTACCTATCTAATATTGGCCTCAGAAAAGGAACATCCTTCTCCAGTCCTTCCAGATTCGCCAATGATTGTACAAAAGTAACAAGTATCATATAAAAGAAGACCAATGCAAACATAGCTATTGATAAAACGATTGAAGAAATACGAAGATGATGAAATATAAATAAAAATAGATGAGAAATAACAATAAAACTAGTACACAAACAAAGATAACACAACCACCACATGGTTATGATAAAGTGATAAATTGAGTATACCAACATACCTCAGTCCATATAACTTTGGAGAATGTCACACCATTCTGTACGACTTCATTAACATCATAGCTAAGATACAATTCTTCATTACACTATTAAAAATAAAAGCATAAACATAATAAATAGTTGCAAATAATGAATACAATAATAAAAAATTGTAATAAACTAATGCATGTAACAAACACAAATGACCACTAACACGAGCAAACAAAGGAAGAGAAATACACTTGAGTTATAGATTTTCAATCTTTCACTGTCCTATATGCTAGAGCTTAGATCTCGCATGAACTTTGCGTCTTAAAACCAAACACAAGAAGCCTAGCAAGTTTCCACTCTACTAGATCTGCACTCTCCTATCATACGTCATATGCTTATGTTTATGATGATAATCAAATGAGAACAATTTTGAACTGGGGTTAACATTAAGTCAAGCATTTCCATATGCCTATGAAATAAACATGATCGCTTACGGTTGCCTCAGCCTATATTAGGGATGGGGAAAAATACCGAAATATCGAAATACCGAAAATATCGTATCGAAAAAATACCGAAATTATCGAATTTTTGGTATACCGTAATTTTTGATAAGGTATCATACCGTACCAAAAATTTTCGGTATGGTAACAGTGTGAGAATGATAATATTGAAGGTATACCGGCATATACCGTACCAAAAACACAATAATATTTTTTGTTTTTATTATTATTTTAAAATGATAAATTAAAAATAAAATCATATAAATTAAGAATGAAATCATATATTGTCTTTTCACTTAGCAATATTATTGATATAAACATATTTCTTAAATAAATATCAATAGAAAAAATTGTAAAAATCGAAGTATATCAAAAATTTTTCATATGTTATCGGTATATTGAAATAATGATAAGATAAATGGTAATATAAATAATGTCATGTCAAAATCATAATGAAATCATTTAAAGAATTTGATATATCGAAGTAATAGTATATAAATTATCTGATACCGAAACCATACCAACTCATACCGAAAATTCGGTATACCGACCTAAGGTATACCAAAAATTTCGGTACGATAACGGTATGAATCATCCTCATATCGTAAATTTGGGTAAGGTATAAGCTATGGAGAAAAATGTTTGGTATACCGTACCGAGCCATCCCTAGACTATATCTCCTTAAGGTCTCAATATTTGATAAATCTCCACTCACTTTCATGCTCAAGAGATTAAATAATCCAAAATCATAAACAAACTTAGATTCAAGCAAAATCACCCATTAAAATATATTCAAGATCAAATAAAAAATCCACAACCCAAGTGCAAAATAACTTAGCTCATATTTAAAATAAAAATAAAATAAAACTTACACATGTTCCAGTCATCATTCATTGGATTGGCTCAAAACATAAACCAAAGAAATAAGAAAATCATCAACATTGTGTCAAGCTGTTGCAGCTCTTCTCCTTCCTCCATCTCTGTGCAACCTCCCAAAATTTCCTGGCCTAAAAAAAATATGGCATGTTGTTCAAGAATAATTGTGTTGAAATCCCCTTTTGTTGTGCCCTACTTTATCCAAAAAAGGTGTGATGCCTGTTTCTCCCTTGTGTGCTGTCTCCAAAATTTGAGTGACACTTGTATAGCTAGAAACAACTATGAAAAACACTTTTGCTTTTGTGATAACAAAGTGGTCCACCCTGGTGCAGTCTCTCAGCTCTTAGTAATGCCACTCCGATGCTCTAGCATAACAATCAGCAGATTACTCTTTCGCTCCTTTGGCTTGAAACTTGGTTAATCTACTCATTTTTCTTGCAAAACCACTAAAAACAGCAAAACACAACTATACAAGACATAGAATTCAAACAAAGGTAAATAAAACAAAATAACAACTTAAAATGGGTTAGAAACACTAAAAAGGACATAAAAGACACCAAGAAAATACTAAAATAGTCACTCCTATAGGGAGTTATCACACTCCCAAACATAAGATGTTGTTTGTCCCCAAGCAACAAAGACACAAACAAAGGAACAAAACAAACGGACTAACAACAAAACATAAACCCTCATGATATAATTAAATTTATCCTAAGCAACATTGCATCATATCCTCAACAAAATTGTAAAAAGAAAGACTTAACAAAATAGTCCATGATCAGCATGAAATTGTTAAAAACATATCTAATCGGTTTAACAAAGCACCTTAATCAAATTTGAAATCCCAATTTCCAAAAACAAAGATGCTTCAACATCAGCTAGTACAACTTTTCAACATAACTCAAACCATTTTATCAAGCTCAGTGATCATCAATGTTACTTGTTTTCACTCCCACTTAATCTTCAACATCTTCTCAACTAATGGAATCTATGTCACTCACAGATCAAAAGGACTTCAAGGCTTGTAATGTAAGACTATGGTTAAGGATGGGCAAATATGGTTAAAGTGACTATCATCCAGGAGCAGCATTCAACTACCTTAATTTAGGACTTATTCTAGTCTGCAACATTAACAAAGGAGAAAGGCACACACTCCCAAAAGATAAAAATTAAACAAACTATACTCTTTTTTTCTTCTTTTCCTTTTTACTTAACTTTTTACCTTTTTCCTTTTTCTTTGTTTTTTTTTTTTTTTTTTTTTTTTTGCAGAATACATAACTTTGGCTTTTCAATATTTTCAGCCATACAGCTCATGCAACTTCTATGTTTCAGCATTGACTATTCTAACAAAACACTAAACACCACGACTACAATGTGCAAAGGTGTGTGTACCCCCCCCCCCCTCCCAAAAAAAAAATTATAACAAACATTGTCCATAACGTTTAGAAGAGTTAAAGATAATCCTAAATAATGGTAAGTGTATGGATAATTTGATAAGTATGTTTGGGAGAATGAAAGAAATGGCATAAGACACAAAGAAAGGTGCTAAGGAAACTTGTGAATTCAAATGAAACTATAGAAGGAAACATTGTCCTTAACGTTTAGAAGAGTTAAAGATAATCCTAAATAAGGGTCAGTGTATGGATAATTTGATAAGTATGTTTGGGAGAATGAAACTTGTGCTAAGGAAAATGTAGAAGGTGCTAAGGAAACATTGTCCTTAACGTTTAGAAGAGTTAAAGATAATCCTAAATAAGGATAACTGTGTGGATAATTTGATAAGTATGTTTGGGAGAATGAAAGAAATGGCATAAGGCACAAAGAAAGGTGCTAAGGAAACTTGTGAATTCAAATGAAACTGTAGAAGGCTCAAACAAGTGAAAGATGACCTTAATCATTTCTACAAGTGGCACAATTCCTAATTTTGCATCAAATTTGCTATCAGCCATGTAAGAGATAACTACTTCACACACCTCACAAAACAAAACAACTCAAATTCTGCCAAATCATTGAACTAGCATGATGTATTTTCAAAAAGAATTTAATTTTTTTTCACCGGACTTGGAACTCAAATCAGTCATGATTTACCAAGTTAAACTAGAGATCTGAAGAAAACAAAATATGCTAAACCAAAAACAATTCATGAAGCCAAAAGATGAGAAAGAAATAAAGGGATACATCATCGGGCATAGAAATGAGCGTAAGCTAAAATATCATAAATCAATCAAACAACCACAACCTAAGACACAAAAATAAAAAGAACATACATTCACACCGAATGAGCAAACAACTAAAATAAACAACAAAAACTAAAATAAAAAAGACCAAATATAAAAAAAATGTAATTTTTTGGGAGAGGTTTTGAATTAACGAAAGGGTCACTAACCAACAGAGGTGATTGCATTTCCTTTCTCTTTGGATCTGATGGTGCCTAGTTGTTGCAGGATGAATTTGTTTTGGTTTTTGATATTCAACATCATATCCCTCTCTCACAGTCCAGCTAATGCTACTCCCACACTAGAACATCAAAAAATAACTAAAGTAGAAATAAAATAACAGAACTAAAACTAACTAAAGGACAAAAATAAAATGTAGGAATAAAATTTCAGGGCTATCTCAATTACTAAAGAGTCTGAAGTGCTTATATAGCCTAGAGTACCACTCTTCTTAAGCATCGATTAATGAGGCTGGAGCCTTCTCTTTATCGAATGCTCCACCAAAGTGTTGCTTTGCTCATTTTCTCTTCTTGTACTCAACAAAGACATACCCTTCAGTCAAAATCCTCTTGGGAACCAATTCATTGCATGCAGTCATATGTGTCACTTCTCTTTCCTTAGTAGCACATTGGACAAGGTAGACAAAACATCTATAAAAAATTGAAATCTTAATTTCAGGATCCAAACATTTGATCAAGTCTTCATCCACAACTTCGTTCACATCATAGACTTGCTGTTGTTCCACAAAGCCATTGCAACCTTCTCTCAGCAAAATTTCTTCCAATGAATTCAAAGAGCTAAACTCTTGGGCCATGTACGAAATATTAGGTGGTTTTTTATTTTTAAAGGGTAATTTTCCATCATCCTCCAAATCATCATACTCTAAATAATGTAACAAAGAGTTCAATACTAGTCCTGGTTGTTGAGTGGAAAGAATCTGAAATTCCTCCTGTGGCAACTCAAGAGATTCAGATTTTTGAATGTTTTCATCACTTAGCTCTTGAAGATCATTGTAATCATTTTCAACTTGCTCGGACTCCATGTACAGTTGTTCGTGCATTTCCCCAGCAAAATCATCAAACTCATCAATTGCAGGACACTCCTCCATTTCATCATTTTTCTTTTTCACCCCATGTGGTGGGGTTGTGAACTTCCTCTCAACTGTCATATGCTGCTTCTGTGCTACAACATGAAGTGTAGTTTGTTTCTGTGATTCTTTTTAAGCTTCTTGACCATGTGCAAGGAAAAATTCCACAGGTTTCCTGTCATTACTCAATGTTAATGCTTTGACATGTTATTTTCCTGGCCTCTGATTGCAAATGTCACTTAGTGGTAAGCCTTGAGGTCCACATCTCAGCTCGGTTACCAATTTCCCAACTTGGACCTCCAAACTTCTAAGTGAAGTAGCTTGGCTTTGAATAACGGCATCCTGACACTGACTCACGGCTTCATTTTTTGCAAGAAATTCCTTGAGCATATCCTCCAATGAATTCAGCTGATTCCCAGGTGGTGCTTCAGTTCTTTTCTGATTTTGTAGTTGGAAAAAAGAACTCCTAGGCTTATGCTGCTCAGATGCTACAACGATGTAATTTTCTGACTCATACCATAAAAGATTGGTATAGTTCCTCCACGCTGGGTTGCATGAGTTAGAATATGGATTATTCCCCTGGCTCTACTGATAATTCGTATTTTTTTCATAGCATAGAGATGCTGGATGAGCTGGACACTCTTCAAACTTGTATGCTTCTCAGAAATAAATATATGATAACACCTCCAACAATGGTTGGGGATGAATGTTATGCTCAAAACTCGCAATTGCTGAACCTATTGCTGCCAATGGTGCAGAAGCAATGAGAGCATCCACCTCTAGAATTCCTGACACTTTTTTAGTTAGTGCTATAACATCTCTTGGATCTTCCCATTGATAGTTGTTAGATGATATCAGGTCCAGTAGTTCACATGCTTTTTCATAGGATTTGGTTAGAAAGACTCCACTTGCTGATGCATCCAACATCGTCCTTGAATTTAAATTTAGCCAAAAGTAGAATGTTTCAATTTGAATGTAATTAGGAATCCCATTGTAAGGGCACCTTCTTAGAAACTCCTTAAACATTTCCCAAGCGTCACTCACATATTCATCCTTTTGGCTAAAAGAAATAATCTCATTTTGAAACATGGCAATCTTTGAAGCTGGGAAATAATCTCATTTTGAAACATTGCAATCATTGAAGCTGGGAAATACTTCATCAGGAATTTCTAGGTCAACTCATTCCAAGTGGAGATAGAATCAGCTGAAAATGAGCTCAACCATGATCGAGCACTATCTCTCAATGAGATGGGAAATAACCCCAGCCTTAGTGCCTCTAGACTCACACCTTGCAGCTTGAAAGAGTCGCTATCTTCGAAGAAAGACCGCAAATGAAGATGGGGATCTTCGGTGGGTTGGCCACTAAATCGGCCTATAAACTCCAACATTTAGAACATTATTGGCTTCAACTCAAAATGGTTAGCCTCAATTTCAAGCCAAATAATACTTGTTTTTAGCTCATGGAACAACGGGTTTGCATCATAGCTAATAGGTTGGTGTAGGGTTTTTCCGTAAACCGAATCACCAAAACCAAACTGAACCGGATCGATCTATGGATATTGCTCATAATTAAAATTCCCAAAACCCTAGCATGCTCCTATGAATTTAATACGAAGAATTGTGGATTGAGGAATTACCGTTATTCCGTCGAGTCTGATCAGATCTTTTGTGTTTGAATTCTAAAATTCCAATTCAACCACGCAATTCGATTTTATCTGCAGAATCAGAAATTAGAACCCTAATTTCTTAAATAAAATCAAAAATAAAGAAAAGAAAGAAATAGGATTTTTGTTCTCCAGATCAAATCTTCAGGGCTGTGTCCCGGTACTAGTCAGATCTACTACTGGTGAGGACTCCGTAGATCTGTGACTTGAGCAGGACCAGAATCAAAATTCTCCTCCCTCTCTCTTCAGGATCGGCGCCTCTCTCTCTCTCTCCTTAGGGTTTCAACTGATTTGAATCTTATGAAGTGGCTAGGGTTTCAGAGAGTGATAGGTCTATTTATAGACCTTGGGTTATAAAACCCTAGTGGGCTCCTGGGCTCAATTCAGCACCCTTATTGGGCCAGACCTGGGACCTAATGCAAATAATAAAGTGGGCCTATAAATTAATTAATTCCCATGTCCACAACCCAGGACACAATTAATTAATTAATATTAATTCTTTTTCACCACATAATTAATACTGACCTACCCCTTTATTACCACGTTATGAGAACGGGTTGCATTAATTGAGAATCCCCATATTTAAGGTTATCGGACATCCATTAATTAATCAGAGCCTCTGACAAGCTCTAACGACAATTAATTAATATCTTATAATTCCTGAGTAGTACCACTCAAACCTTATAACTCGTGCCTGAACATAATCAGCCTGCAGGACTTTGGCACGATGAATGCTATTGAGCTCCTCAAGGGAGGTCCCCATTCTATTACTCGGATATGGTTACCTAAGTCCAGTCTCAGGAGGTACTACACGAACTGCTGTTACCAAAGATGCGGATATACGAGCACGTTACTTAGTCTCTCCACCATGGCAAGTCAAAGCAACAATCAACCCGTGCAAACCCCTGAACCTTGGTTAGGGTTTGGACTTAATCAATATAACGAGATCTTGTATTCGCTGATGTCAGACAGACGAATACATCTCACTGCGGTCCATCAATACGCCACCTCTGCGTACCAGCATGTCAAGTAACCAAGACAGACTACTTATTCCGACAATGCCGCAGCCATCCGGATAGACGTATGCTCATATGCTGTCTCGGCTGTGATCAGGTTTATGTCTCACTAGGTCAAGTGATCATACTGTGTTCTGCGATCTACAACACGCCGTATGATCGTCCCTATCGGTGAGACAAGAGGATACCATTGTTCATACTTGTAAGATTGTTAACAGATAGGAGAAATAAACCGTTGTATACTCATTGTAATAATTGAATTCAGTATACAAAACCCATCATTCTCCCACTTATACTCAAAGCATAACTAAGCTATTACAGAATATACAGTCTGTCAATCAAGCCTGCTGTCACTTTAACCACTATCAGTGGTCGACATCCACCTCAGACCCAGCTCACGAATATGTCTTTCGTAAACTTTCTGCGACAAGCTCTTTGTAAACGGATCAGCAAGATTGTCAGCAGCGTCAATCTTCTTAATGAGCACAGCGCCCCTCGATACGATTTCTCGTATGATATGGTACTTTCTCTCTATGTGTTTGCTTGCCCTGTGAGACCACGGCTCCTTTGAGTTTGCCACTGCACCAGAGTTATCACAATAAATTGAATGCTCCTCGGCAAACTCAGGATCACGCCCAACTCTAAAATGTAGTTCCGGAGCCACACCCCCTCTTTCTAGACGTCGGAGGCGGCGACATATTCCGCCTCCATGGTGGAGTCAGCAATGCATTTCTGCTTTGAGCTCCTCCAAGATACAGCTCCACCTCCCAGAGTAAACACATATTCTGAGGTCGATTTCTTCTCATCCTGGTCCCCTTGGAAATCCGAGTCTGTATAACCCACAGGGCACAAATCCTCACTTAGATAAACTAGGCAGAAATTCCTAGTTCTTTTCAAATACTTGAGGATGTGCTTTACAGCAGTCCAGTGCGCCTGTCCAGGGTTAGACTGATATCTTGCTACCATGCAATGACATAACAAATATCTTGCCTGGTACACAGCATCGCATACATGAGACTACCCACCGCCGAAGGTATAGTACAAGACTCATCTCGTCTTTCTCCCACTGTGTCTGAGGACACTGCCCACAAGAAAGACGAACGCCATGTCTGAAAGGTAGCAAGCCTTTCTTGGCGAGTTGCATGCTGAACCGGGCTATCACAGTATCCACATAGGATGCCTGAGATAAGCTCAACATTCTTCTTTTACGATCTCGTAAGACCTTAATCCCAAGAATGTAGTCAGCTTCTCCCAGATCCTTCATTTGGAACTGTTCGGATAACCAAACTTTGATTTCGGACATCACTCCCTCGTTGTTTCCAAATAGGAGTATGTCATCAACGTATAGTGCAAGGAAGACCACGCTCTCACTGACACAAAGTCGGTAAACACAACTTTCATTTTCCAATTGTGCAAATCCATAGGATTTAATCACATCGTTGAAACATAAGTTCCACGACCTTGAAGCTTGCTTAAGTCCATACAAGGACTTCCTAAGCTTCCAAACAAGATGTTCTTCCCCCTTGCTTATGTAACCCTCGGGTTGCTGCATATAGATGTCCCTACCTTCTTCAAGGTAACTGTTCAGAAAAGCGATTTTGACATCCATCTGCCAGATCTCGAGGTCCATATGCCCAGCTATGGCAAGGAGTATCCAGATGGATTTGAGCATGGCTACGGGTGAAAAGGTTTCGTCATAGTCAATGCCCTCTTTCTGACTATAACCCTTTACCACCAGCCTGGCCTTAAAATTTGTGATCTTTCCATCCGCCCCTTTTTTTCTTTTGTATACCCATTTGCACCCTATGGCCCTAAAGCCATCCGGCAAATCAGTTTTCTGGCATACATCCATAGCAGTTATGGATTCAATTTCAGAATCCATGGCGACACGCCATTTGGAAACATCCTTGTCCTGCACTGCCTCTTCGTAAGTCAGTGGGTCAGAGTCCTCATGTTCGTCTTCCAGGCTCAAGTCCGAAGACTCACCCACGAACATGTACCTTTTCGGCTGGAAAATAACTCTCCCACTACGACGAGGCATCGGTGCCGTGTCAGTAGTAGGTGCAGTGACTTATGGTCCTGCACCTTGCACTGAAGAACGTGTCTGTGGTGTTGTACCTCTCACAGGTGCACCCGCATCTACACGTTCCCCTTCCCTTGTAATTGCATTCTCGTTCTCAATTTCTTGAAGAACGATATCACTTCTTGACTTGTGATTACTCACATACTCGTCCTTCAAGAATCTAGCATCCGTGCTAACAACGACTCTTTGACTCTCAGGACAGTAAAAGTAACCACCTTTCGTTTGCCTGGGATACCCTATGAACAACATTACTTTTGACCTGCTTTCTTACTTATCAGGTTCCATCGACAGTACATGTGCCGGACAGCCCCATACTCTAAACTTGCACAAACTAGGTTTGCGACCAAGGAAGAGCTCAGAAGGTGTCTTAGGAACTGATTTAGAAGGCACCACATTAAGCACGTAAACTGCTGTCTCCAATGCGTAGCCCCAAAACGAAATTGGTAAGTTTGCATAACTCATCTTTGATCTTACAATCTCTAGAAGAGTCCTATTTCTTCTTTCAGCTACACCGTTTTGCTGGGGAGTACCCGGTGCAGTCCACTAGGATGTAATCCCATTTTCTGACAAATACTGCAGGAACTCGTTACCGAGGTATTCGCCACTGCGGTCAGATCGCAGTGACTTGATAGTTTTCCCGACCTTCTTTTCTACCTCAGCCTTGAACTCTTTGAATTTATCAAAGCATTCAGACTTGTAGCGAAGCAGGTAAACGTATCCGTACCTTGAGTAATCGTCAATGAAAATGACGAAGTACTCGTACCCTCCACGAGCCTGTGTGGACATCGGTCCACATCAGTCAGAATGGATAAATTCAAACACTTCCTCTGCTCGAGACTGACTAGCCTTAAAAGGCCTAGTTGACATCTTGCCCTCGATGCAGGATTCACAGACTTGATAAGGTACAGCCCGGACTAGGTCCAATGTACCGTCATCTGCAAGTCTCTGAATCCGCTTCAAGCTGATGTGACCCAGTCTCAAGTGCCAGAGATATGTAAGATCCTCATCAGAAGAAGTAAGTTCTCTCTTTCTAGGATTATCAATTACGGATGAATTACATGCAATACTTAAGGACATATTTGATCAAAGAAACTTAGAGATTGTAAATCAACATACAATAATGGATAACATTGTTATTACCAATGATAAAATCATAAATAACAAATATCCATAAAGGTTGACGAAATTTGTCCTGCCGATAAACCACGGCCCACAAATAAATTCTTAAATGTACTTTATTTTATCAAAACATAAGGAAAAGAAAACTCCATGAAGCTCCGTCATAAAACATTGCCTTCATTCAGTTTGGTATCTTCTTGCCATCACTCACCAGCCTTGTCGGCACGGTCCCCTGCAAAGTACAACAACATGATCAACAAGTCAGTGCTTACAGCTCTAGAAGAGCAACAACTAACTCTAATCATGCTTACAGTTATACATGCAAAATGGCATACCTTGTCTAGCTTTGTTGGCTTAACAATCTTTCCTCCAGTGTCCTTTCTTACCTCACCTGAAGCACCTGTCCCTTTCAGTCGCCACCTTAGGCTTTTTCCCAGCCCCACCATCCTTCACAGGTGTCTTCTTGGCCCACTTCTTAATCCCTTTCTTCCGCTTCATACTTTTCGGTACAGCAAAGAGATTACCAGAAGTGGCCAAGGCAACCTTTTGAGGGTTCATGACCGATTCAGCTGCCATCAAGTCATTGAGTAACTCGTTTAGAGTATACTCTTTCTTGTTCATGATAACATTCAGTCTAAAACTCTCAAAGGACTTGGGTAGAGAGTTCAGTAAGATATCAACCTTAGCCTCAGCATCGATACCTCCACCATGCACTGTCAGTTCATCCATGAGGTGAGTCATGGTAACTACGTGCTCTCTCACTGAGGTGCCATCAGTCATTTTCTTACTCACGATTTCTTTCATGAGATTGAACCTGACAGCTCTATCAGTTTCCCCATAGGTCGTCGTCAGACTTAACATGATGTCATAGGCATCCCTATGGTGCTGATGTTGCTGCTGCAAGACTTTCGACATAGTGGTCATCATATAGCACTTGACTACATTGTTTGATTTCTCCCACTTGTTATAAAAGTCTACTTCCTCTTGAGAGGACTCAGCAGTTGGCACTATGGGACGAAGTACTTGCAGAACGAACATTTGTTCTTCTGCAATCAGGAGGTACTCGAGATTGCGTTTCCATTCGAGGAAGTTTGGACCAGTTAGAGCATTTTGTGCGAGAATATTGATGACATTAGACATAGACATATCTGAAACAATAAAGATCTTAAATAAGAACATACATGTTGAACTTCGAAAACAAATGCATTGAAAACCCTTCAATAAATCAAATACAAATGTTTTCCACTAATTGCCCAAGAGTTCCCACCGCAAGCTACACTCGTAGACGTTTACGATGTCACCCTCAACCAGAACTGCGGGTTTTAAGCCCCAATCCATTTAATTTCACTACCATGTCAGGATGCTTTTGACACTAGAAATTAATAATTAGTGAAAACCTTAGACCAAGCCATCTCTCAAGAACAGGGATGCAATTCTTGCATTATATTCTAAGATGCTTCTAAGCAATTAACCACAAATTTAACTCCGGCCAAAAGAGACAGTTTAGCATGGCATGTAACCATACCGCACAGCCCTTAAAGCTTTTGTTATCTATAATTTAAATCAATCCTAGAATACTTGTGAAAGAGGTCTACGCAAGCTACACTCGTAGACGTTTACGCAAAGCCCTCCCACTATTCACATGATTTAAATTGTTTGTCTAGAAATCCCAACAATCGTACCCATGCACCTCCGGGAACTAGCAAGCTACACTCGTAGACGTTTACTAGAATGAGAGATACACTTACAGCATAGGACCGCTTTGTGGAGGTCTATTGATATTAATTAAAAAATCTGCTTAGTATTTTTCTTTTAAAAGGTTTCTTTATGCGCACACATAATTTCCTAGTTATTATATTTTCCAAATTTTTGCATGTATTTAAACAAGCCCAAAAATTCCCAAAATATAATCCAACAAAAGAAATTAATCACATAAGCATGCTTGGAAAACTGTAAATAATAAAAGCAGTAAAACATGCTTTTCCGATTATCTACACATTATTAAATTGTGCACATAAATAAATCACATGCTTACAAATTTGAATTTTGAATTAATTTGGATAAATCCAAATCTTTTCAAATCTTCCAAATCTTCAAGGGCCTTCAAATCTGGATACACCAAATCATTTGGATTTTTAGGCCTTTGTGATCTGATGATTTGCCCTAACCCTAATGCAAACCCTAGGGTTTACACAGGATTGCAAAAACCACAAAAACACAAGCCACCGATACGGGACAGCAGCAGCCGACAACAGCCGAAGCCGCCCTCGACCGCCGACCGTCACCGCAACCAGGCCGGCCCCCGCGCCCAGCGCCGCGCGCCGTTTTCACGCGCTCCGCGCGCCTGCCTGCGCACTGTGCCGCGCCCGCGCGCGCTCCCTGCGCCGCACCCGCGCGCGCTGTGCGTGCCGCGCCGCCGCGGCCTTGGGCCCGCGCGCCCACGCCCGCTCCATGATCGCCGTCGCCCGCCGTCGTGCTCCGTCGGCCCTGCATCGGTTCCGTCTTCGTTCTTCGTCCTCGACCCGTTCAATTACATAAGTTGAAAATTATAGAAAATCTATTCTATTACAATTTTCAAATCTAAACTAATCACGGATTTTCTCGTGATTGTACAAAACAATTCAGCCCTACACGGATAAACCACCGCGGGCTGAATCAACGCGTTACCACAAGGAACAAAAACCAAACATCCACAAAACAATAAATTCATACATGCATATTGAATTTAATTATGAACAACACAGCCATAAATCAAAAACCTGGCTCTGATACCAATTGTAGGGTTTTTCCGTGAACCGAATCACCAAAACCAAACTGAACCTGATCGATCTATGGATATTGCTCATAATTAAAATTCTCAAAACCCTAGCTTGCTCCTATGAATTTAATACGAAGAATTGTGGATTGAGGAATTATCGTTATTCCGTCGAGTCTGATCCGATCTTTTGCATTTGAATTCCAAAATTCCAATTCAACCATGCAATTCGATTTTATCTTCGGAATCAGAAATTAGAACCCTAATTTCTTAAATAAAATCAAAAATAAAGAAAAGAAAGAAATATGATTTCTGTTCTCCAGATCAGATCTTCAGGGTTGTGTCCCGGTGCTGGTCAGATCTACTACTGGTGAGGACTCCGTAAATCTGTGACTTGAGCAGGACCAGAATCAAAATTCTCCTCCCTCTCTCTTCAGGATTGGCGCCCCTCTCTCTCTCTCCTTAGGGTTTCAACTGATTTGAATCTTATGAAGTTGCTAGGGTTTCAGAGAGTGAGAAGTCTATTTATAGACCTAGGGTTATAAAACCCTAGTGGGCTCCTGGGCTCAATTCAGCACCCTTATTGGGCCAGACCTGAGACCTAATGCAAATAATAAAGTGGGCCTATAAATTAATTAATTCCCATGTCCACAACCCAGGACACAATTATTTAATTAATATTAATTCTTTTTCACCACAGAATTAATACTGACCTACCCCTTTATTACCACGTTATGAGAACGGGTTACATTAATTGAGAATTCCCATATTTAAGGTTACCGGACATCCATTAATTAATCGGAGCCTCTGACAAGCTCTAACTACAATTAATTAATATCTTATAATTCCTGAGTAGTACCACTCAAACCTTATCACTCGTGCCTGAACTTAATCAGCATGCAGGACTTTGGCACGATGAATGTTATTGAGCTCCTCAGGGGATGTCCCCATCCTATTACTCGGATATGGTTACCTAAGTCCAGTCTCAGGCGGTACTACACGAACTGCTGTTACCCAAGATGCGGATATACGAGCACGTTACTTAGGCTCTCCACCATGGCAAGTCAAAGCAACAGTCAACCCGTGCAAACCCCTGAACCTTCGCTATTGGACTTAATCAATATAACGAGATCTTGTATTCGCTGATGTCAGACAGACGAATACATCTCACTGCGGTCCATCAATACGCAACCTCTGCGTACCAGCATGTCAAGTAACCAAGACAGACTACTTTTTCCGACAATGCCGCAGCCATCCGGACAGACGTATCCTCATACGCTGTCTCGGCTGTGATCAGGTTTATGTCTCACTAGGTCAAGTGAACATACTATCTTCTGCGATCTACAACACGCCGTATGATCATCCCTATCGGTGAGACAAGAGGATACCATTGTTCATACATGTAAGATTGTTAACAGATAGGAGAAATAAACCGTTGTATACTCATTGTAATAAATGTTTTCAGTATACAAAACCCATCAGTTGGTCTTTATCATAGCCATAGCCAAGATGTTTTCCAAGTTGTTTCCACTATTTCCAGCAACACCATCTTGATTAGTCATCTTTTTCACACCTAACGATTAAATCACAACGATTAAATCACTACAACACCTTGTTAATCAAACAAGTAAAAATACTAAAAACAAAATGAAAGCAGAAATCAAGCTATATAATAGCATTAAGACTAAAAAATCAACATTCCCCGGCAACGGCGCCGAAAACATGTTATTAAGTTATAGCATATCTAAAGAACTATGCGCAAGTATACACAATCGACAAGTAATATAGTCTTGCAAAATAGATATGATGATGCATACTCAAATTAAAAGTGCAATAAACTAAAGTGTTGCAAATTGAAATGAACAAGATTAACAACCCTTTTGATCATAAACTAAACACAAATGACCACTTACACGAGCAAACAAAGGAAGATAAACACACTTGAGTTATAGATTTTCAATCTTTTCACTATCTTATAAGCTAGAGCACAGATCTCGCATGAACTCTTAATCTTAAAACCACAAACAAGATGCCTAGCAAGTTTCCACACTACTAGATCTGCACTCTCCTATCATGCATCATATTCCTATGCTTGTGATGATTATTGAATGAGAACAATTCTGAATGAGGGTTAACATTAAGTCATGCGTTTACATATGCTTATAAAATAAACATGATTGCTTATGGTTTCCTCGGCCTATATCTCCTTCCGGTCTCAATAGGTGATAAATCTCCACTCACTTCCGTGCTCAAGAGATTAAATAATCCAAAATCATAAAAAAACTCCGATTCAAGAAAAATCTGCCATTATGATATATACAAGATCAAATCAAGAATCCACAACCCAAGTGAAAAATAACTTAGCTCATATTTAAACTAAAAATAAAATAAACTTTATCATCATTTCAGAGACAGTTAATGCTTTACTATACAACTTTATCAATTCTTAATGTGAGACGCACAAATCTACCTTGTCAACTTCCTAGTGAATGTGTAGTCTCCCTCTTTTTCCTATTGAAGCGTTGAATATCCTCATAGCCCTAAAATTATATTTTAAAAAAATGTTGACACAAATATGTGTATCTATTTCTTTAATTAAAATGAGATCTTACATTTACCTTACTTTCTCCAATCAGCAAAATGAATAGTGCTTTGCAAAGGATCTAGCACATAGACCTTCTCACCATATGCATCAACTTCCAAAAGAATCCAATGATAACTATTTCTAAAGTCAAAAGAATTCGATTCAATTATCACCAACAACAATAAACTAAACATTGTTAAGCAATTAAAACAAGTAATATTAACGTACCCGACATTGCATGGCACAAAAAAAAGCTGATTTGGTGATGTTCCAATCAACCTTCATCCTACAGTATTCACCTTTTCCACTAGAATATTGGCATTTTCTGCCGAAGCAACATTTCTATTGTGTGCGACAGCATACGAATCAATAAATCGAATTTTTTGTCTAAGGTCCATGTTCACACTTACGTTATATAAGTGATTAGATAATATAAAATGCATGAAGTTACATTTAAAAAATATTATATATATACCAGTAAAACAAATAATAACAACTTAAGACATCCTCATCCAAAAAAATGTACAGGATTTGCTCCTTTTGACCAAAGACATCCTCATCTATTGGTACCTGGGTTGTGCCATTATCACCTATAACAAGTTGAGCAACCACATACCACAATTTCAATGAAATCCGTATACCTTCAGCATTCAACTTCACCGTATTCTTTGGAGATGCTCGTTTCTTAACCAGTTCCTAGCAAATAAATTACTATTTGAAAAATTAATCAAAATAAGTAGTTATATTGGTTTACTATTTTATATTTACCTTTTTTGGAAGAACGGTTTTGACTTCTTTGTTTATAAGAGAAACAATATCATTCTTTGCAGAACAACTTCCCTTCTCTTCTTTCACAGCCCCTCTATTCATCACCTCCTCCTGTCACATTATCATCTAATCCAAGTGTTCTTTAATTGTGGCCAACTCATGTTTCATTAATAAAAGCTCGCGGTTTGTTACAGATTGTGAACGGAGGTTGAGATAAATAGAGGGGGTAACGTAACCACCCACACCCTTTATGTTTCCTAAATTTTCGGGCATCCCTAATGCCTGCGACAAGATGTAGTCTGTGAGAACAGTTTTGGAAAACGAGCCCTCAGTCTTCTATTTCTAGGAAAATTGATAGAATTATCCTTCCTTTTATTTTTATGTTTTAGTGGGTCATAGATTGTAAAAGTTATCTTAGTTATTCTTCAGCTTAGGTTAAAAATGTGATGTCCAGTATAGGTTCTTTATCGAGTTGTAAGATGATACTAACATTGGAAACTAGACTAGTTAAAAAGGTCTAGTATGCGCGGAAGTCTCTAATAGGCCAGAGGAACGTAGTACACCTTACAAGCCTGGAAGAAAAAGAGTCTAGGCGGAGTATGGATTTTGCCAAGTATGAATCCAGTACAGTATGGTGCAATCGCTCAAACCATACTAAGCAGCAAGGGACCAAGTACACTTCAAGAGATGACGTCATTAGCACAGAGTTGCAAGCATGAAACAACCAGCATAGACTTCCTAGTCTATGTCACATCATATGAGGAGGAGAGGAATCACAAGATATACTAAAGAAGAACAGACTTTAAGGATTGAAGTAGCCTTAAAATCTGCAAGCACAAAACTTTATGTTTCGCTACCTAGGACGCTCGGTCCGGGATTCCTCATACTTGCAAAATGCTTCCATTCTGACAAAAGATTAATTGTAGTTGTCAAAGTCCGAAAAAGGCGAAAGAAGTTGATGACCCTCTACAAAAAGTACACCTACCCACTGAACGCTGCAACCAATAGATAGACATCCGATTAGACATCTTTCATTTTGTCTCTAATGGGTCATAAATTCAAACCTTCAATATTTTGGGTATAAATTCTAGAGAAATCATCAATGAAGAATGTTACCAAAGAAACTCAAAAGTTAAACACTCCAATGGAAATAGGTTACTCGAACGAGTTCAAGATTACATATATTAAAGTACACTCGAAAGTCAACAAGATTTGTGAACTCCCACCAAAGTTTAAGCTTAAAAGGGTGAGCTTACTATCGAGGCTATTAAACTTTCCGTGTGTCACCAAGTGAACACGAGACTCAGAATCACTGTATTCTTGAGTTACCATGTGGCAGTTTTTCAATCCAAGTAAAACTAGAATAGTCATGTTCATCTCGTACTCTGACTCTTATGGGCAACCTGCCGCAGAAGAGATAGTTTACGGGGGAAATATTAACACCCCATTCCATTTACAAGGAGGTTAAGTTGTGTGCCCACACTGTGAGGAGGTGCGAAACTAGGAACCAAGCAAGGACCAGGCGAGTGCGCTTGTGGATCTGTGGACGGGGCATTCACCCACAAGCTGATAGATTTATATACTGAAAGCATTATAATTGGTATATTATGTACAAGAACGATTGGTTAATATACCAGGAATCATAAATGTTGTATGTTCGTCTCCTATCTGAATTAACAAACATGTGTGGCAAACGCTCTTATTCTCTTATCTCATCGATAAAGAGATCATATGGTGTGTAGTAGATCACGGAAGATCGTATGGATCATTTGACCAAGCGAGATATAAATAGTTATCACTGTTGAGACACATAAACTGTCGGTGTAGGCTGCAGTATACATAGTAATAAGCATATTGTCTTGGATGGCTTTGTATGCAGGTGTGGGGCACACATTGATCAGGACCTGAGTTAAGATCCATTCTTTTATCCGACATTAAAAGAATCTAGATCTCTATGGCTTGATGCGATCCCAAGCCTAAATGAAGGTATAGAAGTATATGCAGATTGGGTATCACTTTGAGTTGCAGTGAAAAGCTCTAGTTGAGCTTGTATATCTGTATCTTGGGTGATAGCAGTTTGTGTATGACTGTCTGGTACTGGAACTAGGTAACCACATCCAGTATAGGATGGTGACATTCCCTGAGTAGCTCAAAAGGTTCGTTATGCTAATGTCTTGCGGGCTGATTAAGTTCAAGCATAAGTGAAAATGTTTGAGTTGATTAACTTAGGAATATAAGATGTTAATTAATTAAATGGCTAGTCAAAGCTTAAATTAAGTAACTAATGTCTGTAACCATATATGTGGGGATATACCGAGCCCATGCAACCCGTACCTCAAAACGTGGTAGCAAATAGGTAGGACAATATTGATTCTCTTGTGGAATAAATCAATTTAATTAATTAATTATATTCTGGGTTGAATATGGAAATTAATTAATTGGTAGGCCTTATTTGCTATTTGTATTCTGGTCCCTGGTCTGGCCCATTAAAACTCAGGCCCAATAGAAGTCCAGAATTTCCTATAAATAGGTCTGAGGTTCTCAGATCACATACACCACAAGATCATATGTTGCAACGCATCAAACCAGAATTTTGGGAACTGTGATTATCGACTAGATCTGAGAAACGAGGAGGAAATTATGCTTCTCAACCGGGCAAGGAATCCGATGGGAAACTTCACCAGATATTCGGATTAGAGTTGGGATACATATCAGAAGATCAGATCAGGAGGATCGTGTTCTTTCATCTCTCCCTCTTTGTTTTTGAAAATTATCTTTTAATTTTAAAAGATTTAATCTGTTAGGAATAAATCTGGGTGCGCGGGAAAAGGATCGAGGATCAAATCTCTGCGCACTCATTCTTCAGGTTTCTACAATCTAGGTATTCCGCAAAAACCCCCTTTATGCATAATCAATAGAAGCTTGCTAGGATTAATTATAGACATAACAATTTGTTTTTGATATTCCAGTTAGCGATCTCGGCTAACGGATTAAGTTATTCAGTTCAGAAATCACTTCAATTGGTATCAGAGCCAGATTGATTAATTGGCTCTGTCATGATAAATAATATTGCCTTTGATTTGTAGGATAATTATTATTGAATGAATGCATGAATGAGTTTTTGGATTGTATGATTGTGTTTTTGTTCCTTGTGCTTCTCGGGTTAATCCGCCCTTTTATAAGGATTTGCTTTTCACCCACGAGATAAATATATGGTTAGATTTAAATTCCAAATTTTATTAGGATGTTATTTCCCTATAATTTTCAATTTTAAATTAAATCTGTTAAACAAAGAACGTAGAACGCAATGAACACGAAGAACGAAGGAAGAACACGAAGAATGATCATACGATGGAGCGCAGCGGTGCACAACGGTGCCGGCACAGGGGCTGTGCACGGCAAACGTGCAGGTCGCGAGGACGATAGTGAGGTGGCACAGCAGCCGGCGAGGGGTAGGGTGGCCGCGTGCGGCGGCGCACAGTGGCGGAACCCTAGGGTTTGCCGCGTGCTATCGCGCACGCAGAGGCATCACCCCACGCATCCAGGCATGGCTGCAGGAGCGCCAGTAGGGCACACCGACGACGCACACGGGGGTTGAGGGCAGCAGCAGCCAGCGACAGCAGTCAGGCGTAAGAGGGCGCGAGCGTGCGCATGTTGCAGTGGATCTCCTTCCCTCCGGTGGTCAACGACGGCGGTGCAATAGCTCTTGGTAGGGAAGGCGCTGGCTGGGGGTGGCCGGTGGCGAGGTTTGGTGCGGGCGGTGGTGCTGCAAAACCTAGGGTTTGTGCGCTGTTCGCACGGGCTTCAGACCGTGTCCCTTGCCCATTTTTCCGGCGATCTGCGGGTGTCTAACATCGATAGAAGTTGTGGCCGGCTTTGGGCGACGGCGGCGCTGGCCGGGGGCAGCGGCAGGCATAACGTGTGATGGCCGGGGTGGCATATTCACGGGCTGCAGCCATGCGATGTGCATGCATGGCTGATGTGTGATTCTTGCAGGCCCGTAGCAGCGACGGGTCATTGGCGGTGGTGGCTCGCTGGTGGTGGCCTGTTGGGCCAAGTTCTCGCGGGCTATTGGGCTTGCAATGTCTGCACGGGCCCGAAATTCGATTAACTGGCTCAGTTGTCCAATTTTCTGATGGATCAAAGCTTAGAGGCCCAGATTTTCAGAAAATAAAGTCAGATGATAGTCCAAGTAGTGGGAGCTTAGTCAAAGATCTATGAAATAATTCCATATTGTAATAGATTAGAATTATTTTTTAATTTCGTATCTTGAGGCCACGAGGACATTTTTTATTTTCTTCGCATGATATATGTGTTTACATTAATTGCGTTGCATATTAGCATGTTGTAGATAATAGGAGCACATTTAGATGCTTTTATTTACAGCTTTAAAGCATGATATGTGATTTATTTTATGTAATTAATTATAACTATAAATTCGGGGTTCATGCTTTGCATGATTGAATTTTAGCAATGTTACAATTATTGCTACATAAAATAATCTTTGCAATTGATCCTTATGAATTTAAAATTACTAAGCTTATTATTTAATAAGACCTCCACAAAGAGATCCTTTATTGGATGTGGGAAATTTATTGGGTAAAAGTATACATGTGTAGCTTACTTAATTTATTATTTATAAGTTCTAACAGATAGGATTTCCTAAAAAACAAACGTTTAGTTCATGTGAGAAGTGGGAGCTCATACGTAAACGTCTACATGTATAGCTTGCGTGTGGAGTTTTCATAAGTTCTCTAGGAATTGAATTAAATAAGACAACCTTATTATAAGTGATCAGGTGTATAAATGGATCCTTATATGGGAGGGTTGGCTTTGGTGGTAAGCTAGGTTAGATATTGTCCAGTGTCTAACTCATTTGTGATGTCCCTGCTCAGTAGGATAATATGTTCTTATGTTAGTCTCCAATTATTAATTCCATTTGTCTAAGGAATCCTGGCATGGATTAGAATTAAAGGACTGGAATCGAAAGATGCAGTCCGATTAAGTATTTTGTTGTAAACGTCCACATGTGTGGCTTGCAATAGTAATTCTTAGGCAAATTGGAGGAAACATTAATATTTTTTTATCATAAAGTTTCAATATTTAATTGTTTCAATTGTTTGTGACTATGGTTTAATTTCAGGTTTAATTTATTGTTTTCAGACATGTCTACTGCTCATATTGTTAACCTCTTAACATCGAACCCTTTAACCGGTCTGAATTTTCCTGAATGGATGTTTTGCTTCATGGAAATACTCTGTACTGCAAAACATGCCTGTGTACTTTACATGGACCCACTGTCTCCTTAGTTTTGAAAATGTTTTGGTTATGAGCGAGAGTTCTATGACAGATGGAAAGCTTCTAATGATTTTGCCTACTTTTTCATCATGAACAATCTGTATAGAGAATAAAGGCTCAAGTAGAAGAAATACCGAACTGCTGTTGAGATATGGAGGGACCTTATGAAAGTATATGGGCAGGTGAGGTGAACTGTCAGTTATAATATTGTGGAGGACCTAATCTGCAAGAAAATGACAGAAGGGAGTTCGTTGGTTCTTCACTTCATCAGTATGATGAGAATCATGAGAAAATACAGAAAAAGAGGTGGACAAATTATTAAGCGGGCAGAAATAAACATTGTCCTGCACTCTCTATCTGATTCTTATGATGATTTCATCAAATCCCTTGGTGCCAGGCGCGAGTTTCCTCTTCATGAGTAACTCATGGCCCTGTTGCGAGAGGAATCTGACATGATGGCATTTGAGTTTGCTCCAACTTTGTCAGCTCTTGGCAAGGCAGTTGCTGAAGCAAAAGAAATGCCGAAAAGGTTAGATGAAGTAGATGAGGAAGAAATAATCACCACGCCATGCAAATATAAGCGAAGTGAAGTAAATTTTCTAGTGCCTAGCATGGGTAGACAAGGTACATGATGTGCATTTATAATGGAAACATGTTTAGCATCAGTTTCTACCTATTCTTAGGTAGTGGATATTGGAGTTACTGATCATGTTTGTTATACTTTGCAGGGGTTTAGGCCGAGAAGGTAGCTGATGCATGACAAGATTCCCTCTCAATGGGCAGCGGAGAGCGAGTCTCAGCAGTAGCCATTGGATATTTTACTTTATGCTTTGAAAACAATGTTTTGATTTTGAGAGATGTTTTCTATATGCCGGTTTTTTGGCGAAACTTAATTTCAGTTTCCAAGTTATTTAATAATGGATTTTTAGTTATTTTTGATAGTAGAGTTTCTATCATTGGGTATAACGGTGTTATCTGTCATGGAAAACTGATTGACTCTCTCTATATCATTGATTGTATTCATAAATTTTCTGTGAATATTGAAAACTCATCCAATTATAATAATCATTTAAAAATAAAGTTTTCTTCCGATGAGGATCAAACATATCTCTGGCACTTGAGACTAGGTCACATTAATCTAAAGATGATTAAAAGATTAGCATGCGATGGGCTCTTATAATCATTTCAAGTGGTACCGCATCAAATCTGTGAATCTTGTATAGAGAGAAAGATGATGACCAAGCCTTTTAAGGCAAGTCAGTCTCGAGCAGAGGATTTGTTAGAATTGATGCACTCTGACTTATGAGGACCAATGTCCACGCATGCTCGTGCAGGTTATGAGTACTTCGTCATGTTTATTGACGATTACTCAAGATTTGGATATGTCTATTTGCTTCGCTACAAGTCTGAATGCTTTGAGATATTCAAATAGTTTAGGGCTGAGGTAGAAAAGAAGCTAGGCAAGACTATCAAGTCACTACGATCGGATCATGGTGGAGAATACCTCCGTAATAAGTTCTTGCAGTACCTGTCAGATAACGAGATTACATCCCAGTGGACTGCACCAGGATCCCCTCAACAAAATGGTGTAGCAGAAAGAAGAAATAAGACTCTTCAGCAAATAGTCAGGTCAATGATGAGTTATGGAAGCTTGACAATTTCATTTTGGGGATATGTCTTTGAGACAGCGGCCTATTGGCTTAACCTGGTACCTTCCAAATCAGTTCCTAAAACGCCTCTGGAACTCTGGTATGTGACGGTCGTGTGAAGTGACACACAATTTCACGTTAAATTATCAATTCGAGTTTTTTTTTTAATTCGCTCTCGTGGAAACTATTTACTCGTAGAAGGAGTATTAATAGCTAGGCAATACAATTGTCGTTGATTTTCTTTATCTAACAAGCTATGAATTGCAAACTAAACTACAAATGCACACAATCAAGCATTCAACAATTTGCAAACTTTACCAATTACTTACTTTTATCAAATGTTTGGGTAGATTAGAGTAACAAGTCCGACAATCTTAGAAGAAAGTGAGTGTTTGTAAACTTCAATTGATCAAAATTAAATCAAGCTATGTTGTAAATGGATTTTAAGTCATATGAAGTTGAGCAACCGACTCTTATATTCACTAGTCACTTGCTACAGATAACTAGCGGTAGATGACTCTCGAAGTTGCAAACAGCTACGTTATTAACTCCGATGCCACTCCCAACCGACCGTCGATTATTGCCCAATAATCTTAGCCCCGCACATGGATTGGAACTAAAACTATATGATTATGCACTTTTCACGACGATTCCGTCCGCGTATTGGCTGCAACGTTCAAATCAACTACCTGTAGATTGGCTATTACCTACATCTAATAGGTATGAACAAGCTCAAGTGCAAATCAAGCCTTCATAGGAAAGTAAACAAGCATAGTAGATTCAATCCATCTCAATATCCATATTACAACACTCACTTAGGAATTTAGTTCATCATACCTTGAATTAGAATCAATACAAGTTGAGAAATAAGAATTGACATTACAAAGCTTCAAGGTCAAAATTGATCTTCTACGATTGCCTTCGTTGAATCCAATCCACCTATTCTCCTTCTTCAAATTTCACCAAGACGATGGAATGTTCCTTGGTTCTCCTTGATTCAAGTGGGGAAGGAAATGAGGAGATGAATCTAGATGGAAGTTCGTGACGGTTATTCTCCAATTGGGCAAAAAGTTTTTAAATTAATTAATTTCCCCCCTTTTATAGACGAGCTAGCAGGGCCTCGGATCGCCCGAGCTGAAGTTGGCTCGCCCGAGCCTCCAGAAGATCTGCGGGGAAATGGGAAGCCCGACCTGGCTCGGCCGAGCCTGCCTCGCTCGGCCGAGCGAGGTCTCTATTCCACGGCTCGGTCGAGCTTGCACACCGATCGGCCGAGCGAGCTCTCTGTCGGGCAGCTCGGCCGAGCCTACACACCGCTCGGCCGGGCAACTCCTCCAAGCTCCCAAAACTCCTCTTTTTGCACTGCTCGGACGAACTTAGCCTCCTCAGACTTCATACTTGGACGATTTTCCTCCAAAACTCTCCAAAATACGCTATATTATGCTCAAAATGTATCCTACATCATTTCAAACACGGAAACACAAAAACAAGGCAAAAGAACGACAAAAACATATGATATGAAGGTAAAATGGCCACAAACATGCACGCTCACACATCGAAAAATAGTTCATTTTACACACATATCATAATCCCCCAAACTTGAACCTTTGATTGTCCTCAATCAAAACAACGTAAAGCAATCAATAAACCTCATCAAACAACCTCATAGCTCATCATAGTCATCTTGGCATGCTCTTATCGAACGAGATTATCACCTAGCTTTGTGACACGGTTAATGCTAACGACTCAAACCACTCATCAATATTGGATAAAGAAATGAAAGCACTCCGTTACGTGTTTAGGGTTTGATGAATTCACTCATTCACAAGATATCGAGCACAATTTCCATAGGCTTGAAACAATTCTCACCACTATACTACAACGAGTTGGCTCCTAAAATCAAAAAGGTCTTTGTTTTTTGTTATAACGTGACTTACTAAAAGGTAGGTGATTTTGGGCTAAAGTGACAAAACTCCTCAATTTCCCAAAACCCCCAAACTTATTTTCTTCCATCCAGTTTTAACCCGAGGCTTCTTTTTCACAACATTTCTTTCCCTCTTTTTTTTCTTTCTTTTCTCACTTTTCTTCTCTTCTTTTTTTTTTCTAACACCATCTTTTATTCATTCATGGTGCTTTTCTCTTTTTTTTTAATGCTTTTTAAGCACCCAAAATTTTTGTTGGTGCCCATTTTCTAGGATTCACATCAATCCTTAACTTCATAACTCCATTGCCTCAACAATTACAATTCAACGATAATAAACAATTCCCGACCCAACTCTCATCTGCGTATTCACCCTCATACACTCATTCCCCCCATGTTTTGTCCTAAATAATTTCCAAGAAAATTCCACCATTAAGCTCAATCACGGGGGTCAAAGATATGAAAGGCAAAAATAATTTTCTTAACCACCTTATACTCCCGGAGTGAAAGGTAGGAGTAAGAATCGATGGCCTAATATCATTTTTTAGTTACCAAACTCATGTCAAATAGATAAAAGAATTTATTCAAGTTCTAGATCTTGTGCTCTCAATCTTGCCATTCACAATCTATAAATATATGACAATATCATAGCTCAAATCTCACGGCTTTTTGTCAAGTCCTAGGCATTAACCACACACAAAACTCGGCAAATCAAAAGTTCAACTAAAGCATGCCTTGACAACTAAATTCCGCTCTATCATTGGTCAAGGTAGATATCAAGCTCACTAAGTAAATCATGATTCAAATCTCAAGCTCTTGTTTGGGTTCATCACACACACACCAGCACACAACATCCTAACCACAATCTGCATGCCATAAAACAATATAATGCATCTAATTGGTAGAAAGAATGATAGAAAGCGTTACCCATCGGCACACACGATCAAACCGCTCTCCTTGCCTTATTTGTACCTACTACAAATCAACATAAACACCACCAATCTATTGAGCATAATCAAGCCAATTAAGTTCTTATTTCCACCAACTTCCACAAACCAATCATCAACAAAAAATAAGCAATATCCATTAGCTCCACCATTCAAACAAAACCATTAAACATTCCACAAGCCAAACCAAATAGAAAGAATTCAATCTCAAACAAGCTCGGTAATAATCATCAACAAACCCATTCAATTAACATTCAAACATCAAAACATCATCCACATTCAAATATCCAAAGTAAAATCCAAAGTGAAGGTAAATCAATATTGTTATACAACCAAATCGAATTTACTAAACTAGAAAGCAGTAAAGATATAGAGAGAGGGAGAGGAGATCACGTCACCGACTACCGACACTTCCCCCCAAACTTAGTCAAATGAGACTAAGTTTGTAAAAAGGTAGGCGGTGAGGTCTCACTCCATGGCATCCGGCTACAAGTCCTGCAAAGAAAATTGCAAAAATCAATCCACAAGATAACAATGGAAACACTCATAAGAAAAACAAATACCACACTCCGGATGGGTTGCCTCCCATCAAGCGCTTTTTAAAGTCCATAGCTCGACTACCATACCTTACTCAATAAAATAAGCTTCCAACACAGTACGATGTACATCATTCACATAGTATGGTTTAGCCCGATGTCCATTAATCTTAAAACAAGGACCACCATTCTCACGTGCTAACTCCAATGTACCATTGTCAAATACTTGCTTCACAATGAAAGGCCCAGACCATTTTGAGCGAAACTTACCAGGCATCAACTTTAGCCGAGAATTGAAAAGAAGCACCAAATTACCAGAAGCAAAAGATTTACCCCTGATGTGCACATCATGAAACTTCTTTGTGCGCTCCTTGTAAATCTTCGAGTTTTCATAAGCTTCATTGCGGAATTCATCCATTGCATTCAAATGCAAAGCTCATTCACCTTGAGCCTTCCTCCAATCAACATTAACAATCTTCAAAGCCCAATAGGCCTTGTGTTCCAACTCAACGGGTAAATGACACGACTTCCCGAATACTAATTGATACGGTGACATACCAATCGGATTTTTGAAAGTCGTGCGATAAGCCCATAAAGCATCACCCAAACGCTACGACCAATCTTTCCGGAAAGCTACCATCTTTTCCAGAATCGCCTTGATTTCCCTATTAGCAAGCTCAGTTTGGCCATTAGCTTGAGGGTGATACGGAGTAGTAACTCGGTGCTTAACTCCATATCGTGCCAATAAATTCTCCAGCAATTTGTTACAGAAATGGCTTCCCCCATCACTAACTAACGCTCTAGGAATTCCAAAACGTGTTACTAACCCTTGCAAAAATTTCATCAGAACTTTAGCATCATTAGTAACAGTTGCACAAGCTTCTACCCAACGGGACACATAATCCACAGCAAGCTGAATATAATGAAAGCCACACGAAGGAGGAAAAGGGCCCATAAAATCAATCCCCCAAACATCAAACAAATCAACTTCAATAAAAAGTCTAGAGGGCATCTCATCCCTTGGCATATCTCAACGCACTCTTCATGGAAACAAAGTTTCCTTCTAGCGCTCCTTGGTGGATCCGTATCCACACGAGCTTTCTTGAGTCAAACTTGATTGAAAACTTCCTCATCCCCCGGATCCTTGCATACTTCTTCTTCCTCATTCATACTCTTCAAGTTTGGTTCCAACACATCATTCATTCTCTTTTTTTTACATCCTTCTCAATTTCACCAACATCAATGTTCTTCGGAGGTAATGAAAACACCACTTCCTTGCCACAACAACGGGACGTGAGTTCACCGTGCTTCATATCGAAAAGAGCATCAGCCGTGTGCAAGAACGGTCTTCCAAAAATTAGTTGAATACCCCCCTTGTTCTTCATATCACAACAAGGAAATCCCCTGGGAAGGTAAACGTCAACACCTCGACATGGACATCTTCAACTACCCCTTTTGGGCAAAATAGAGCTTGGTTAGCCAATTGAAGCATTTGACTTGTTGATTTTAAGTTTCCAACCTCCAACTCCTTTAACAAATCCCATGACATAATGTTGACACTTGCACCAGAATCACACAAGGCCTTCTCAATATGTTTCTCTCCAATCTTACATCCAACTACAAAACCTCCGGGATCTTCTTTCTTACAAGCAATGTTCTTCTCTTCAAACTCACTAATACCATCTTCAAATACTTCATCTTTACCAACAAGTTTGTCGAGCATATGCACTCTCTCTATTTCTTCCGGTAGAGGCATCTCGATGTCTCCCTTCTTGACATACTCAAAAAACTTAACCTCTCCAATTCTCACATCCTCATTTGCTTCCACTTGCTTGATTTCAACTAAATTCCCTTCATCAATTTCTTCTTCCAACTCTCCTTTCACCTCGACCATCTCCAACATAGGAGTCATTACTTCCAAATTTTCCTCCATTCTATTTTCTCCTTCTACCATATTACAACCCTTCTTTTGCACCGTTTCCGTATCACTCTGAAACTTCCCAACTTGGTGCTTCCCAATTAGTTGTTTTGCAATCGAGGAAATTTGAAGTTGGATCTCGGCAAACATGCCATCATACTTTTCAAATCTCTTGTCCAATTCCTCATTAGGATTTCTTCTTGGTTCTTGATTTGCATACCTACTATTTCCTCCAGCATATCCTTGGCTACTACTTCCCCCTTCAATTTGTAATGGAGGATTGAGAGCGTTGTTTGGATTAGCATAGGAAAAATTCGGGTGAAAATGGTTGGACGGATGATAGTACATGTTCCCCCGTGAATTGTATTGGGGACGAACATTGAACTCCATTCTTTGATTCACAAAATTCAAACTCTCCGGATGCGACTCTTCATGCCGAACTACCATCATATCCTTATTTCTATTTCCCGATGTAGACAATGCATCAAGCTTCTTTTGCATGAGCGCAATTTGCTCTTTGAATTATTCACTTTCCTTGGCCTCATTTACCGACTTAACCGATCGATAGTCCTTGTGTTCCTTAGGCCAATGGAAACTATTCTCAGCCATTTTCTCAATTGTAAACCAAGCTTCTTCCTCTTCAAGATCAAGAAATGCTCCTCCCGATGAAGCATCTAACATCACTTTCGTTTCATAGTTTAATCCACCGTAGAACTGGCAAATATGTTGACTCCGAGAAAGTCCATGTCTTGGGCATTTTCGTAGAAGCTCTCGGAACCTATCCCATGCCTCGTATAGAGGTTCATTGTATCTTTGCCCAAACGATGTGATATCAGCCCTTCTCTTCAAAGTCAAACTTGGTGGGAAAAACTTGAATAGAAACTACTCTCTCAACTCTTCCCAAGTAACAATATTTGATTTGACCAAGCCTTCGAACCAATTCCTAGCACCATCTCTCAAAGAGAATGAGAAGAACTGCAGCCGTATTTGATCTTGAGGCACTTGGTTGATCTTTATATTATCAGTAATCTCCAAAAATCGAGAGATATGAACATTTGGATCCTCGTTATGTGCCCCCCAAATTGGTTGTTTTGTATCATTTGGACCAACTGTGGCTTTATCTCAAATTGCGTGGCATTTACTCCTAACCGAAAACCTCCCATTAACGGTTCACCTTGAGGTCAAAAAAGATTTTGTAATGGTCTCCTCGGACCATTCCTCTAATTGATCATAGCTTTCATCAACTCGAGTTGCCTTTCCAACTCTTCTATCCTAACCGTGTCTTCTCCATGGTTAGCCATCTCAAAATCAATTTGAATATGTGCTCTTCTTTTTTGAAGTTTCCTTGCCTCAAGCTCCCTAGCCTTTGATCGAGTGATCATAAACTACCTAGGAAAAATTCACAAAACCAATTACAAGTAAACAATCCAACAAAAACAAACAAACACAAATAACAAACAAAACAATGTTAGTAAAAATATTCACACAAGCATTTCCTCAAACACCTAGCATACCATACTTCAACTTTCAATAATTCCACAAGACCTACTAAAATATTCCCCGGCAACGGTGCCAAAAACGTGACGGTCGTGTGAAGTGACACACAATTTCACGTTAAATTATCAATCCGAGTTCTTTTTCAATTCGCTCTCGTGGAAACTATTTACTCGTAGGAAGGTGTATTAATAGCTAGGCAATACAATTGTCGTTGATTTTCTTTATCTATCAAGCTATGAATTGCAAACTAAACTTCAAATGCACACAATCAAGCATTCAACAATTTGCAAACTTTACCAATCACTTACTTTTATCAAATGTTAGGGTAGATTAGAGTAACAAGTCCAACAATCTTAGAAGAAAGTGAGTGTTGGTAAATTTCAATTGATCCAAATTAAATCAAGCTATGTTGTAAACGTATTTTAATTCCTATGAAGTTGAGCAACCGACTCTTATATTCACTAGTCACTTGCTACGGATAACTAGCGGTAGATGACTCTCGAAGTTGCAAACAGTTACGTTATTAACTCCGAGGCCACTCCCAACCGACCATCGATTATTGCCCTATAATCCTAGCCCCGCACATGGATTGGAACTAAAACTATATGATTATGCACTTTTCACGACGATTCTTCCGCGTATTGGCTGCAACGTTCACATCAACTACCTATAGATTGGCTATTACCTACATCTAATAGGTATGAACAAGCTCATGTGCAAATCAAGCCTTCATAGGAAAGTAAACAAGCATAGTAGATTCAATCCATCTCAATATCCATATTACAACACTCACTTAGGAATTTAGTTCATCATACCTTGAATTAGAAGCAATACAAGTTGAGAAATAAGAATTGACATTACAAAGCTTCAAGGTCAAAATTGATCTTCTACGATTGCCTTCGTTGAATCCAATCCACCTATTCTCCTTCTTCAAATTTCACCAAGACGATGGAATGTTCCTTGGTTCTCCTTGATTTAAGTGGGGAAGGAAGTGTAGAGATGAATCTAGATGGAAGTTCATGACGGTTATTCTCCAATTGGGCAAAAAGTTTTTCATTTAATTGATTTTCCCCCTTTTATAGACGAGCAAGCAAGGCCTCTGATCGCCCGAGATGAAGTTGGCTCGCCCGAGCCTCCAGAAGATCTGCGGGGAAATGCGAAGCCTGACCTGGCTCGGCCGAGCCAGCCTTCTCTATTCCACGGCTCGGCCGAGCCTGCACACCGCTCGGCCGAGCAACTCCTCTAAGCTCCCGAAACTCCTCTTTTTGCACCGCTCGGGAAAACTTAGCCTCCTCGGACTTCATACTTGGACGATTTTCCTCCAAAACTCTCCAAAATATGCTATATTATGCTCAAAATGTATCCTACTGTTGGGAATTATCCCTAAAATCTTCCTTAGGACTTATTTGTAAAAGGTTTTGTTGGATCAAACCTTATCTAGTTGGTCGATCATTTGCTGAAATCTAGAAAGTCTAACGCAACTTGTAAAAGTCCTGTATAAGTTAAATATCGAGTTGTAATAGACCAAGTGTGCTATGAAGATTCCCTAGCAGAGGAGATAAGATGACTCAGAAGGTCAAACTCACAGACTGCTAGAGAAGTCGGCAAACAAGAACGTTGGAATGCTAAGGAATTAGCATTCGCACGTTTCAGCAATCAATGAAGAATCACATATAAAACAAGTCAAAGGATCTCAAGGAATATTCGTTTAGCAACGTTGAAGCTAAGCTGCAACTCTGACAAAAAGGACGCACAAGGGACGAGACTTTCCCTAAGTAGTCCGGGAAGTACATCTCCACCCAGAAAGGCGTTCTACCAGTTTAATCCATTCTTGGAGAAAGAAGCCGGTTTGTCTAACGGGTATGGAGATTCAAAGTTTTGAATCTCCAACTATAAAAGGCAGAATTCAAGAACTGGATAGACTACTGCTTTTACAAATCTACAAGTGCTCTTATCACTTTACTCACGAACGCTCAAGCTAAAGATTCCCTTGACAAAGTGATCCTTAAAAGTAGTCAGTTGAGAGACATCTTAAAGTCTATCTGAAGACTCTCAACAACCTGTGGTGTCGTTCATTGAAGTACTGACACTCCATTGAAGATATTCCTGATTGCATTCAAGGATATCTCAATCATTGGGATTCATTTCTTTCAGAAAGGAATCCAACAGTCACTCTTGAAAAAGTGTGACTCACACGGGCACTAGCCGCAGACCTATCAAGTTCCGAGGCAAACTTTAAACGCCTCATTAGCAAAGGACAAGTTTTACGAAGGTGCGCCCTTGACTTGCCCGGAGCTGTGTTCGGAGAAGTTCAGATTTACGGAGGATAGCTATCAAGTAGCCAGGCCGAAAGCTCACTGCCTACTTAACTGGAAAGGCGATTCCTTGTACTCTGTATACTTTTCTAGTGGAATTCTTAGCGATTCGGCTAAGGAGTGGACGTAGATCTATTTGATCGAACCACTATAAATCGTGTGTTCATTTACTGCTTTACTTACTGTTTTATTGGTTTACTGTTCGAAGATTGATTTAAAACCTAGCAACAGAGTTGCTAGTGTATATCTGTAAACGGACTTAATTATCAACTTGAGCTAAGAAAACATTTTGCTGATAACGACATTAAGTGCAAGTGACTTTAATCTATTCCGCTGCATTTCGTGTTGAACTTTAAAACACGAAGACTCTGATATTTCGGGACCAACACCTACATCATTTCCAACACAAAAACAAGACAAAAGAACGACAAAAACATATGATATGAAGGTAAAATGGCCACAAACATGCACGCTCACACTTCAAAAAATAGGTCATTTTACACACATATCTGTATGGGCGAAAGCCATGTTTAACCAGTATAAGGGTTTGGGGTTATCCAGCATATGTGCTGACAAAGAAACTTGATAAGTTAGAGAATTGGTGTAAGCTGATGCTATTTGTAGGATATCCCAGGCAAATGAAACGTTGTTACTTTTATTGTGTTGAGAATCAGAAAGTGGTTTCAGAACCAAAGCAAGATTCTTGGAGGACGAATATATAAGAAACTACAGATCCAAGAGTGAAATTATCCTCCACAAGCTTTGAGATAAGGAAGCGATTCCATCAGGGAAGCCCAGTGTAATGGAAAATCCACCTGTAATAGGTTAAAGGACACCAACATTGCCATCAATGCAAGGAATGGGACCAACGAGTATTGTGCCAACTACTGACACGGATCAAATGCCTCGTCGCAGTGGGAGGGTTGTCCACCAACCAGAAAGGTATATGTTCGTGGGAGAGTCTTTTGACTTGATCCGGGAAAGTGGACTAGATGATACCGATCCCTAGACGTACGATGAGGCGGTATCTGATAAAGATGCGAATAAATGGCTAATCACCATGGATTCAGAAATAGAATACATTACGGCTATGGATGTATACCAGAAAACTGAATTTCCAGATGGCTATCGAGCCATAGGGTGCAAATAGGTATACAAAAGAAAGACTTCCTGAGATCAATGATATCAATAAATAGTCAAACGCAAATGTTTCCATTACAAAACTGACTGATACGACTAGATGTATGAAGAATAGAATATCACAACTAATATCTTTGATTGACCATCAGATAGTCGAGAGGATCTATGATGCTAATGATCATGCCGAGACCTCGAATTCCACATCCCTAAGAGATGCACAAATTAAGGGTGAATTGACACAGGTGTCTTCCAAGCTGACAATGCTGAACAAGAAAAATGAAGACCCAGGGAATCAAACTTGTAATATTAAAGAATAGCCTGAAGATTAAGAAGCCAGGATTGAGGACAAACAAGCTGAGACTGAAGAAAGGGCTCACAATTAAGACAAAGCTCGGCATCAGTCTACGACAGGTTATGAACAAGGCACTAATGACGAAACATTGGAAGAAGAAATTATTCTTAAAGATCAATTTCTTTCAGAAGTGCCGGTCACTAGAGTACACATTGAAGAATCGTTACCTCAATCCATTGAGATCGAAGAACTTCAACGACTAAAGTAGCTTCACAATTATCCATAGGAAGTTGTACTGGATGATATAACTAATCCAGTCTGAGCAAGGCAAGGCAGTGGAATTGTTACATGCTACATATCTCAATTCAAGCCGACAAGGGTGGCAGATGCATTTCAATCAGCCGACTTGATTAATGTTATGCGAGAGGAGCTTGCTGATTTCACTCTCAATCATGTTTGGGATTTGGTTGATCGTGCGCCACATTAGTCTGTGATTAGAACCAAGTGGGCTTGCAAGAACAGGCGAGATGAAGCTGGTAACATAGTCAGAAACCAGGCCAGACTAGTTGCCAAAGGATACACACAAAGTGAAGGGATCAATTTTGATGAGACCTTAGCTCCCTTAGCTAGACTAGAGGCTATAAGGCTATTCCTAGCCTATGTTGCGCATCATGGATTCACTGTCTATCAGATGGACGTGAAGAGCTTCTTTCTCAATGGTGAATTAAAAGAGGAATTATACGTAGAGCAACCACCTAGATTTTAAAATGGAAAAAAAGTCTACAAGATGCAGAAAACACTACATGGATTGAAGCAAACATCGTGAGCTTGGTATGAGACCCTATCACAATTCCTACTGAACAATGGATTCAGAAAAGGGAAAATTGAAAGGACTCTATTTCAAATTAAGGACCAGGAAGAAATCTTACTGGTCCAAATTTACGTCGATGATATTATTTTTTGGTCAAGGAATCTGAGCCTTTGGGAAAAATTTGCCCAGCATATGCAAAGTAACTTTGAGATGAGTATGATGGGCAAAATGATGTACTTCTTCTAGAAAAGACTAAATCTGAGCCTTTGGGAAAAATTTCTTCTAGAAAAGACTAAGTCTTTGAGGATTCATATGAGTACAAGCGTGCAGATCACATTATATAAAGATTGAGTCTCGATTTCTTTTCAGAAACATGATAATATATTTTACCGCAGTCTAGTGCCCCTGACCAGGGTTAGATCGATATCTTGCCACCATGCAAACTGCATAGTAGATATCATGTCCAATAAAAAGCATAACATACATAAAGCTTCCTGTATCTGAAGCATAAGGAACCTTAGCTATTTCCTCTGTATTGTCTGACATTTTAGGACGCCTGTCCTTAGACAGAGGAACTCCATGTTACAAAGGTAGAAATCATTTCTTGGAGTTTTTTTACGCTACACTGGACAATAACAGTGTTGATGTAGGAAGCTTGGTACCATTACAACATTGTCTTACTTTGATCATGAATGATCTTAATACAAAGAATGTACATAGCATTTCCCAATCCTTCCTCTATAACTATTCACACGGGCCGATTATGAGGATTTTCCAAAGTTATCATTAATTTCTATGTTTAATTATTTGACTTAATATATTGATAAGTTCATTACTTCACTCACTTATCTATATTATTTTCCTACTATTTTATGTAGATTTATTGAGTTTATATATATATTTTACGCATGAGTCAATATTAGGTGGTGTTAGGCGTATTTTGATGTTTATGCAGGTTTTAGGCCTAAATTCACGAGAAAACCGTTCCGAAAGCAGTGACGTGTAAGAGTAGCAGTGAATAGTTCTTCCACAAGAGGAATTCGGGCTATTGGCGCATGTCAATGGATGAAGCTTTGAGTTAGCTCTCCAACGCAACTGGAATCGGGTCAATCGGAGTTCGGGAGAGAAAGTTATGACCAAAACCGTGAGACCGCGCTGAAGGGGGCGAGCCTGATTTTGCCACGTCGATCGACAGGGATGCCGCGTCGATCGACGCGGACCTGCTGGCGCGGGAAATTGGCTGAATTCGAGATTTTTCATATCTTTAGCCCTATATTTGATATGATACACTTCCACCTCTATATATATCCTTGTAATTTCGATTTTTAGGTATTCCTCATTCCAGATTTCAGATTTTGAGAGATTCCAAGAGTTTTTAGGTTTATATTTGAAGACATATTTTTGTGGGAAGACATTCAGACCCAAGTTTTTATGCAATTCA
>JAPKLW010000528.1:315695-345319 GCA_026898455.1 Plectranthus barbatus
AATTCAGGTTTTATCTTTCTATGATGAATATTACTCTGAATATGTGTTACTAATCTCTTCCTCAGATTCTAGGGTTTCGAATTATCAGTGTATACATGTTTGATTAATTGAATTATTTTCCCTTTCCCTTCGTAGTTTGTGAAATCTGTGCTTATTCATAATCTTGATTTGCTGATCACATCTTAGGATTATATAGTTGATTACTTGAGACGTAACTGTGATAGTTTTCAATGGAAAGAGATTTTCACAATATAATCCGATTTCTTGTCGTAACTGAAGGAGATCGATTGTAGGGATAAATCTGTAGATTTTTGGAGTTAGTTAATTTATCTTGAGACCGAGCGGAGATAGGTAATTAATTAATCTACTTTATGAATTGTCAAACAAAGAAGTTCATAATATTTTTCTGATGTTTCACTACGAAGAGGAATTAAAATTGGGAATTAATCAATTCATTCATCCATGTCATACTTGATAGGTAGATATCCCTGGAATCTGTGCTCGTCTTATTTGAATCCAAAAGCCTTTTAATTTTCTGTTTAATTTTCATTAGCAAGTATTGCGATTTTCGAAACAACCAAAACTTTTTAATTGATTTTCCTGACCAGTATTTTGAGAACTTATGATTTAGTACTTAAGGTTTTTCGTTGCTTCATTCCCCTGGATCGATAACTTTATGGTTTACAAATTTATTTGCCACTATTTCTATAATTAATCTGTAGAAATTACAGTGATCATATATATAATTGTAATTTGGCGAATTTAGGGATTCATACCAATTTTTAGACCTAGACTTATAATTTTCATTGTTCTTCCATTATTTCTACTTTGGATTGAAGATAGGGATCAAGATTTCTAAAGATTGGATTCAATTCAACACTTATTTTATTTATGAAGAACATTTACTGGTTTTATCCTTTCATATATTTGTTTGATACGAATATGTGTAGGTAATCCTTTAATCTAATTCTAAGGTTTATGTGAATATCTTGGATGCATGTTTAGGTTATCGAATCAATCAATATCTTAAAAAGGTGTATCAATTCTTGTGCTTTTCTAAATCTAATTAAATTTGCTATTTGATTAAGTTTTCAAAATTAATTAATTTTAGACTGAAAAGTGAAAATTAATTAATCGATTTATGAATTAATAATATGGATGTTTATTATGTCTGAAAATAAGAATTTAAACCATAGGAATAAAATCTCATGTTTTTGGGAGTTATTATTTTTTCTAGAGACCGAAAGGATATAGGAAATTGATAATCTACATTATGAATTGCCAAACCCTGGAATTTGTAACATTTTTCGAATTTCCACCTTAATCTTTATTTTTAATTGATCGATTGATTTCCTTGCATGTTATCCAAGATTTGAACTTGCCCTAGAATCTAAACTTTTCTCTATTGTTTGAAAACTTGGTTTAATTATCGTTTTAATTTAATATATTACAAATTTAGTTTCAAGTTACAAAAAACCTTTCAAAATTCTGAATTACTTGGACAATAAACCAAAAATCTATGTTTCAGTACATGGGATATTCGATTATCTAATCTATGTGAGATTGATAATTTTAACTTGTCACTAAACTATAGTGTCATTAAAAATTTAGTGATCAATTTTTGGCGCCGTTGCTTGGGATTGTTTAGAATAATCTTGTTACTCAATATGTTCTAAGGTTATTGATTTGAGTTGTAATGTTAATTTTCCTTTAAATTTTAGCAAGGTTTTCTTTTTATTTTTATCCTTTAAATTTTCCTTAAAATATTCACCGTTTTTTCTTTTTAACATTTCACAGATGGTCTAATGTCCGCCAAACACCAGTCAAGGTTGTGGAGAAGGTAGCAAACCCCGAAGAACATTTATTGGCAGAGATAAAGAAGCTGAGAGAGGGCTTCACCAAATGGGAAACTAGACGAAATGTTGCTTTGGTCGATCCAGTTCTATCTTCTAGTGATGGTGATGATGTGGATGTTAATTTTGTCCAATGAGGTGGCTATAAGAATAACTACCGAGGAGGATATTCACAAAGCAGGGCTACATTCAGAACTACAATAATAAAATCTACAATCCCAACAATGCAAGAAACCATCCTGGTTTCTCATACTCAAACACAGTTGTTGCCGAGTAGCTACCCGCTGGATTTAATGTAGATCCTAGCCTAGTTCATGCAAAGGTCCGATCAAAGAGTTGGAAAACTGGAGCAGGATGTTGTTGGAATCAACGCCAAGGTGGACCGGGTGAAGAAACATGTTCTGATGATTGAGACCCAGGTCATTCAGATTGCCACTTTCCTTGGAACTCAACACAAACAAGGGCAGTTACCAAGCAACACTTAGGAGAATCGATTGTAGGAATAAATTTGTAGATCTAATTGGAGTTAATTATATTTTCTCGAGACTGAAAAGGTAGAGTAAATTACTTAATCAACTTTGTGAATTGTCCTCATCCAAAATTCATAATATTTTTCCCATGTTCCACTATGAAGAAGAATGAAAATTGGAAATTAATTGATTCATAATTACATGTATGGCATAATAGGTAGAAAGCCCTAGGATCTATGTTTCTCATATTCAAATTTCAAAATCTTTCGCAATTTACTGTTTTATTTCAATTTTAGAAGTCAAACCACAAAATCTTGTTTACTATTTTCCTAACCAATATTCCGGAAACGATTGATTTAGTACTTAGGGTTTATATATAACCTTATATTACATTAACTACAATATATTGAATTTATGACCATTAATGTTTCTAATAATAGCTTGTTGGATTTATGTTATTAAATAAAAACATATTCTTAAGTAAGTTTTACTTCGTCGAAATATTTTTAAATACCCATTTTTATAATACACGTCATAAAAATATCCACTTTTTATAACACATATCAAAAATACCCAAAAGTACAAAATTTTACATGGGGAAGTGTTTTTTTGCCAAATTTGATTCAATCATTGTTTAATCGATAATGATATGATTACTAAAAATAGATTTTGTAATTAAGATATTAGTTTAGTTATAAAAAAAATTGATAAATCATTTTATGTGTTTTCCGTCCGGGTCTGCAGTTTCGTCCTTATTCGGGTCAGACTCTTGAAACATACCAAGACCGACCCAATTATATGTGGATCAGACTTGGAACAGACCGAAACCGACCCGGATCAGAATTGGTCTGAACCGGTCGGTTTCATCCATTTTTTTCACCCCATACATAATTTTTCCTACTTTTTTATCGCACTATGGTCCAACAAAGTCATTAATATTCTGACTTGAAAATTACATGACCATCGATTATTTACATGCATTATTGTCCTATGTGCAATATTTTCCCAACTTTTTACATGCAATATTGGTCAAATGAGCTCATAAAGTATATTGACATGAATAATGCATGACAATTAAATTTTTTTGACTATATGAGTGGATGCAATTTACTCGTACATTGAAATGCAGATGAGTGAATCCCACTTTACTGTATTGAAAAGTCCAATCAATTCATTTAAATAAATGAGAATATAAATGAGGGTGCATCTGCAATAGACGAAGCATACACATTCACTATATCTTCGTTCCTTCTACTCTCCATCTTCTACATATTCACTTTATTTTCTCATTCCCCTCTTTTGAAAAATGCATAATTGGTGCACTATCTTTGCTCATTACAATGGGCAATTTGATGATTCATCCAACTACGTGGGTGGAGAGGAAATGTTTGTTAACATCCCAATGGCCAATCTTTCCATATAATATCTAAGAAGCAGCATCCAGTCGCTTCTTGATTCCGAAAATATTCAATTTGAGTATAATCTGTATTATACAGCCCAGAGTCGCAGTGGAAGAAATGTAAGATCATTGTTGGCGACGAATGTCGATCTGCAGCGGCTTTGCACTGTTTTTTCAGAGCCCAATTTGTATGATGTTTTCAACAATGTAATCAACATTGGTGTTGGGAGTTCTCAGCGGGAGCCATCGCCGTACAGACCGTTCATATCTTCCTTTAGTCCATCGCCACATGCTACTTTCAGTCCATGTCCGGAGGACCTTCAAAGGTTTGATTCTTCTATGTTTTTTGATCAACCTTATGAAGGTGGTGCAAGCAGAGTTCACATATTCCTGACTTAAATGAGGGTGGTGGTTTAGTGGAGTCTGATGATGACGATGATGAGGAGGAGGTTGAAGACTCCTCTGAGTCAGAGGATGAGGATTTCAACAAATCTTTAATGCATTGTACGGTGGCTGAATTTTCTGCATGGGTGCAGTCTGTTGGTGGTATGAATGCTTTTGTTTCAAATCTTTTGCCGGCTTATCCTCTACTCGAAGGTCTGGAAGTCCATTTAAATAATTGGTTACTTCTATTATTCCATTGGATACTTCTGATTCACCTGTCCTGCAAGACGTTGCAGCCATACTGGACCAGGAGTTGATTGAGGGTGCCATATTTTGGAGCAGAGATGATCTGCTCGTTGCTGTTGGTCTCTGGCATATGGAGCAGAGAGAAGAATTTAAAGTTGCCCGGTCTGATAGTACTCGTGTTGAGTACAAGTGCAAACGAGAAGAGAGTTGATCATTTCTTATATGTGCTACGTGCAAAGCTCACGATTGGATTGTACGCAAGTTCAAACCTATTCATAGCTGTAGGATGAATCTTGCTAGAGTTGGAGCACGTAATGTTTGTTCAAAGGCTGTGGCTACTTATTTTGAAGAAAGATGCGTCGGCAAGGGTCACTCATCAAATCGCGTGAGATTATGGCCGAGTTGCAAAGAAGTTTTGGCATCCGAACGAGTTATGGTGTTGCGCTGAAATCTCAGAATGCAATCATTTCGATGTTGTATGGTGGTGTTGAAGATTCTTTCAAGATGCTGCCGAGGTACCTCGAGGTACTTGTTCAGTATAATGCAGGGACGATGACAAATCTTGATATTGCTCCGGATGGATGTTTTTGCCACTTGTTTGTGGCACTAGGTGTTTGTCAAAGTGCTTTCGAGTCTTCCCTGAGACGGGTTATTATTATCGATGCTACCCATTTGAAGGGAAGAAAGAAATGAGTTTTATTTGTTGTTGTTACCAAAGATGATAATGAGCAGGTCTTCCCACTTGCCATTGGTGTCGGCCCGATAGAGAATGACGAGTCTTGGATTTGGTTTATGACTCGACTCCGGATGGCTTTTGGCTGCAATGATCAATTATTGATTGTCTCCGACCAGCACATTAGCATTTCAAATGCTATGAGTACAGTTTATTCAGGTACCGCACACGGACTTTATTTTTATCATTTATAGAATAAATTGACCAGCTTTCGTCCGATCATTATCCCGTTGTACCATCATGCTACGTACGCGTATTGGTCGACTGTATTTAAGCAGGCTATGGATCAGATAAAAGTTTCAAATCCGACATCCTACGACAAGTTAATGGACATCGGACCTGAAAAGTGGGCTAAATCAAAGTGTCATGTCCGCCGGTACAATTTCTTGACCTCAAATGCGGCCTAGGTCTTCAATGTAAGTCTGTTGGATGGTCGTCGTTTGCTAGTCTGCCCGCTCATATAAGTGTATAGAAGTATTGTCGAACAGTGGCTCGACCAGCGACGTGCCAAAGCTGCTAATCGGACTGATCCATTGACTGGGGAAGCTGTAGCGAAGATGGAACCATTGGTGGAGAAATCACGCACATACAATGTGGTTTCCACATTGCAACATGCTTTCAAGGTCAATGACGGGAATCGGTCTTGGAATGTGGATCTACAATCTAATTTTTGTGACTGTCGTGAGTTTCAACTCGATCTCATGTCGTGCACTCATGCAGCAACAGCAATTTGGTACGACCGTTCATCTAATAGTTTTAAATTTTGTTTTATAGGGAAAGTGGTCTTTATCTGTATGACTACATTTATCCCTACTACAAGACCGAGACTTGGCGTGAGATATATGGTGGGATTGTTAATCCTCTACCGCCTCAAGCTGAATGGGATGTTTCATCAGAAGCAGCATCAGTAGTTGTTTTGCCTCCAATAATAACACGTCAAGCAGGTCGACCTAGAAACAGTCGACATCCATCGGGTGCAGAGCATTCTCAATCTTCTACCGGCAGACATTGCGCCCCTAAGCGGTGTAGTATTTGTAGATCAGATGGTCATACGAAACGAAGTTGTCCTAATAGGATCCCGGACAATCAGTAAATTGTAATGTTTGGTTCTTAGTTGTATGCTTATTTCAATATTTTAATAAATGTTTGTTTGCATGACAAATAAGTGAGATAGAATAATCATAAACTAAAATAGTTTAAACCAATAAAAGTGTTCAATTAAAACACTAAACAAAACAAATCTCTAACCCATCGGTAGTATACTCAAATATCCCTAATACTATAAAGGTACGATAAGGTAGGTCCCCACATCGCTCTCAAGCCATGCTCGTGTCGGACGTCGAAACAAGAGCATTTCAATATGTGCTAGAGTATAAGTTGCGCTTTGATTCGGAAGCGCCCCATGGAAAAGTGCTGTCCATTTAATCTCGGGCGGGGCGACAGGGCGAATAGTAAGCTGGAGACTGTTCCTTTCCCAATAGCATATGGCTCTCAGATAAAGCTCCCACCACTGATTCGATCTGCTCTTGTAAGGGCAAGGTCCAAATAGTAACATAAACACTGAAACACATATGCCCCCATGGAAATGAACCCCACCTACCCAAATCCTCAACCAGAACATAAACTTACTCTCAATTTTTCGTTTTTCTGAAATTCTAAAGCAAAATTTCACGCTGCTAATATATTAGTCACACTCAAGTATAAACCCTGATTAGTGCGTTCTATTTTTTTATCCCTAAAAATCATCAATATATCTCTAGCTCTAAGATTCTTACCCCCACAAACTATACGAAAAACCGAAGTGCTAGAAGGATCATGATCGGCACAAGGATCAGAAGCACTAGAACAAAAAACAAATCATGTAACTAATGCAAATTCGGGCACTCCAAATTCTATAATCTGCCCATTAATACAAAACCATAAAGCTTTAGGTTATTCACTAGTAATTTGAAAGCCTAATAGCTCGATTAATGGTTGCGATGCACTAGGACCATTCTTTTTCCAAGTTAATAAGTTACCGAACGGCCCATTAATAAATTGATTAAGCAACCCTTGACCCCCTATTGAATATAATGATCATTGATAGTCTCTAAATTGGTCACTTTAGTATATAAGTTCACTTTAGTAATTAGACCACGAAAAGAGGGCCTAATCCACTGTGGCTGCACAAATCAAATACAAAATGCAACAATTATGAAATATTCGTCAATTTAACATGTAATTTAATTCGATAAAATACATTATTCAACAAATTCAATCAAATGCATAATTCAAAACAATTAAAACAAAAATTAATTCAACGAATTCCATCATTCGAATTAATTGAACAATTGCAAGATAAAATAATTCAACAAATTCCCAAATTTCATTCGAATTAATTCACCATATTCAAAGTAAAATAATTCAACAAATTCCCAAAATTTAATCCAATTACACACACGAAGTTCATTTAAATAATTCAACCAAATAATTCGGCATTATTCATTCAAACATGTAAATAATTCAAATTTAACATACACCCATTCCATTCTATGCATACAACCATTCAAATTTACAAAATTTCAAGAAAAATTTCTTCGTCTTTTTTTCGAATTTTAAACCTACATAATGGAAAGAAATTTGGAGTAGGATTTAGGAACTTACTTGTTGGCCGGCCATGCGTTTTTAACAATTGGAATCGGTCGGTTGGAATGGATGAGCAGTCGGCTTCGTGAGTATGATGGGGACCAGACCAGATTTCATGACCAACCGACACAGAAATGGGAAAAAATTCATGTTTTCGCATGTTCAAATATTTTTTTCATAAATTTGACCGGGTCGGTATTGGCATTACCGATACCGACGCGGGTTGGTTTCGGTTTTACACGCGAATCCTGTCGGATTTTGAGCAGGTTCGGGTTTGATCTGATTCCAGTCGGTTTCATTATGATCGAAACCGATCCGACCCAAAAATGATCTGATCCGGGTCAGATCCTGGTTAGATCCACTTTTTAATTCTTTTTTTTTTTCCGAAAAACTAATTTTCCAAATAATTTCTAATTCAATTTTTTTTGCACATATTTCCACTATATTAAATTATATAGCTAATAAAAATTAAATCAAAAATCATTGTTGTTTGAAAAAAGTAGACTGACATGTTGACTTTAACCGAAAAGTATACTTTTAAATACTTTTTATGTGTTATAAAAAGTGAGTATTTTTTAAATGTGTAATAGTGTAAATGGGTATTTTGTATTTCCACACTTTTTACTTTTAAAGACTGTGCATCCTTTAATGTACACCAGTGCTCATTAAAAATGATACTCACTTTCATAATAAGAAATTCTTTTTCTCGAATAAATGGAATCATTTTTCATATCGTAAGCTAAAAAAAGGGAACATTAATGAGGTCATGTGACTACAGAAACTAATAATAATTTCATTTTCTTGACTACACATCCGTCTCATTGATTTCCTTTCTTTTACTTTTCCTTCTCTCTCTAATATAAATATATGAACTAAAATCTCGTACTAGTCTAGTCTAATTAATGTAAGATATGTAGATCGTGATTTTGAATAGAATAAGAACTTAAAGGACTGAGATATAGTTAAGCTTAAATGGTTTATTTTATATTGATAGATCAATAAGGGACTTATTATACACATAAACATTATACCTACTAGGCATAATTAAACCAATAATTATGGGATACACTCTATCTATTACAAATACGGTAAATCTATTAAAAATATTGGATCCAAATAATATTTCCTAGAAGATATATATATCTATAGTCTTGAATATTATCTTTTATAGCGGATTTCATACATAGATCAACTTTTCCATGCATTACTATTTAGCGTTGTATCTTCCTTTGTTTAAGTCATTCTCCACTTGTCTTCTTGGATGGGATATTACTTGACTTCAGTTGTCTTGTCTCTTCGTTCCTCACATGTTTATGTCTATTTATCTTCATCTTCAAGGGCAAGCTTTTGACAAGCTCAACTACTCATCATCCTTCATCCTCGACACCTAACTTCGTCCTTGTTGTTTGACGAAAGGCTTCCGTTGGTCCTAATTTAGACTATGTAATATGCAGAGAAAGATTTTAATACCTTGTACTCTCCAAGTTGATTGCGCTACCATCATCTTGAGGTATTGGGTTTTAAATCAAAGAAATTAAAGAAAGAAATACGAGATGAAAAGATATATAGAGGTTCGTAATTTAATTGTCCTACATCCTCTCTTCAGACTGATAGTCGAGAAATCACTAAGTATCAAGTTACATGGGGTAGAACAATCTGTTATAAGTAGTAAATGCAACGTCTGCCAGTCCACTAGCGCTCGCCAAGGCATTCAATCACCTTCACTAATTTAGATGTGGAGTGTGAGCACACCACTCACCCTATAGTTGGTCGTTGGGACTTGAGTTCTTCCCAAGAACTTGTTGGTTCCGAACTTTATCTCTTGCTCCTATTCGGGTATCTGGTAAAGATTTCTTCTGGATATTGCACCAATCAAGAAGCAGATTTTCATTTCCTACTCAAATTTGTGTCGCCCACTTCTAACTTTCAAAAATGGTTTGTTGTTTACAACTTAATATCTTTATGGTGTGTTGTGATCTGAGTATCTAAGGGGTATTTATAAGAGAATTCTGATACCTAATGGACTTGATGTTTTCATTGGCTAGACCAATGACTAGTATCCTAAGAAAAAAGAAGGCCTATAAATTAATTAATTCTTATATTCAACCCAGAATACAATTAATTAATTAATATTGATTTATGCCACCAGAGAATCAATACTATCCTACCCCTTTGTTACCAAGTTATGTGGAACGGGTTACATAGGCTCACTATATCCCCATCTTTAAGGTAACAATCATTCATTAATTAATTTTAGCTCTTAGAAGCCCCAAAATTAATTAAAATCTTTTATTCCTAAGTTACACCACTCAATCTTTTCATTTATGTTTGAACTTAATCAACCTACAGATCATTATCTTTATTGAACCTTCTGAGCTACTTAGAGAATGTCACCATCCAATACTAGATATGGTTACCTAATTTCAATCGCAGATAGTCATATACAAACTGCTATCACCCAAGAAGTAGATATACAACTACATGTAAGACTCTGCACCAAAGCACCTCGGAGAGACACACAAATCTGTATATATATTTCTAGACCTTCATTGGACTTAAGATGCCATCAAGACCCACATTCTTTTAATGTGAGATAAAAGTATCGATCTTCGTTCAATTCTATAAATAAGTACTATATGTACCAGCACGTCTAGCAACGAAGATATGCCACTAAATACTAAATGTGCATGTTGCAGCAACTGTTCATATCTTGCTCGATCAAGCGATTCATATGATTTTCTATGATCTTCTATCCACCACATATTCTCCCTATAGACGAGTTAAGAAATTACCTTTGTTCGCTTTGTATGTTTGTTAATCAGATAGGAGAATTGTATCATTATAAAGAAGACATTGATATATCAAACAAAACTGTTTACTAATATACCAATTATAATGTTTTACATTATACATATCCTAACAATCTCCCATTAATACTTAAAGCATCATGATATGCTTTCAAGAGTATATAATGTATTAAAACTATTAGTTGTTAATTTATTCATCGATTGGCATGAATCAACCACAATCCAAATCTATCAATGACTATCAGAATTTTTTATGTGAGTCTTTTGCAAATCTAGCAGCTAAAAAACTTTTTCACTTTTTACTCAATTGTACGTCTTCTCTTATTCTGGTACTTAACTTTATATGTTATATCACTTTGTGAATTCTTTGTTTCTCAAATTTTCAACTGCACTAGTACTATAACTGAAACATAGTGATATGATATGCAAACAAATAACCATTACCAAATTCTAATTGGTATACGCAAATCATATTTTACTATAGTATAGTTCCATAAAACTTGATAGTTTTACACTCGGTCATTTTATGATACTATAACCCAAAGTGAACATATAGTTAGAGTATGATCTAGTCTACCTGGTGATTAGAACTATAACCTATAGCACATATACTCGGCCGTATTATGTTTGTCCAGGGTTAGGACTAATATCTATAAACTATGCCTATCGCATAGCAAGATAGTAGATTTTACACGGTAGCCATGTAGAACGTTTCCACAAACTTAACATTCTCTTGTTGCTAGCATGTAAGACATTAATCCTGAGAATGTACCAAGTGTGCTTTTCATCCAACATTTGTAACTATTTGGATAATCATCTTTGTATATCTCATGATACTTCACATTGTCGCCAAATAGGAGAATATTATCTACATACGGTTTCAAATACACCACGCTGCCGCTGACATATAACCAGTATCCAGAAATCTCGTTCATTTTTGGTGAAAATCTATAGGATATGATCAAGTCCTACAAACATAAGTTTTGTGACCGATAAGTTTGAGTCCTTAGAAGGACTTCAAAAGCTTCTAGATAAGATACTTTCACCTAAGTGCACAAAACCTTCTAACCATTTCAATTGTCAGATAACTAGGTTTCTTAGTGTTGCTATAGCTAGGAGTATCCAAATGAACTTGAGCAAGGATTACAAGTGAAAATTTCTATTCTAGTGTATGCTCTCTTATTGACTATAATAAATTACCACCAATCCTTTTTCATTCGCTCCTTTATATACCTTGTATAGCAGTCAAGACTACTGGTATACAACCATAGCATAATGAATTCTATTATAGAATTCACGAAGATGCACTACTTACCTGAATCCTTATCGGATACTGCTTCACTGTAGTTCTGGGGACTACCATCAACCAAATGAAAATTGGGGAAGAAGCACAACCTCCCACTACAATGAACCATCGGTGTTGCATCTGCAGTTGGTGTAGTTCCTCATGGTTCCAAACCTAGCATCATTGACTCTATGTGTGATATCGTACCAACCTAGGTACATCCACACTCAAATAGGGTTTTCCTAATGAAAATGCATCAACATCTTCAACTTGTTGATGATTTAAGTCACATTTTATAGTACGATTATTTAGTCTCAAAAGAAGGCTTCGTTGATGTGAACAATGAACATGCTCATTCTAAAAACTATAACCATCATTTGTTTCTTCCTAGAATATCCTATAAACAGCCTTATCTCAAAACCATTATGGCCTAGTAGACATATGTCATAGACATAACTTCAAGAAACTTTTATAACTGACTTAAAATAATCCAATAAGTTCCTTGTTGTTTCCAATAATTTCTACGAAACAAATATGGTAGAAAATATTATATCATGCTTCAAAAGAATTCCTATTTATTATCATGCAAAACCATCGGGATGAACATCTTGGCGTAGAGTATTAGAAATACACATACCAATTGTATGACGAGGTCTGTCTAAGATCGTTACTGAGGTATTTATCAATTCATTTTTAAACATAATGAGTTAATAGTCTTAATTAGTTTCTTTTCCACTATCGCCTTGAATATTTCAGTTACTCAAACTATTCTTACTTGTGGAAAAGCTAATAGACACATCAATATCTTGAGTAATTGTCAAATAAATTAAAAAATACTCATACCCTATATAGCTTTAGTGAACATCAGTCCACATTAATCAAGATGGATTAGTTCCAACATATAAACATAATGAGACTCACTGGCCTCAAAGGTCGGGTCAACATTGTTATGTATCTAGGATTTGCGAACTCAATAAGAAGTAAGCCTGGATTGAATCATGTGTTTCATTAACCGATACTTGCTTAATCCTCGTTAGATTAATGTGACCTGTAATTATTTTATCCTCCAAACTAGATTTGCACTCTCATTTGGGAACAAGTCTTGACTTAGTCCAATGTCCCACGATCGATAAGTTGCTTAATCTATTTGAGATTGATTTGACCAAGTCTTAGATAATACAAATACGTAAGATCCATATCTTGGGAAGAAAACATTTTCTTTTTAATACAATATAAGATAAACACAATGTTTATTGGAAGTTTTATGGAGATAATTAATGATACAGAGAGTTACTTAGTAATCCATAATGGATAGCAACGTTATTACCAATGATAGAAATTCTACTATGAACAAAACTTAATCGCCATCATATATTGAAAAATGAAAATAAGTTACACTGAGACATCAGTACTTATTTAGACATCTCTCAAAATCAAAACATTATTCTCTAAATATAAATAAAAATCTCTAACCGCTTCAAAAATTACCTCATGCTACATTAACTATAGAACAAAAATTACCTCATGCTACATTAGCTTGCCTACTTGGCATGGCTTCTATTGGGTTTTGTAAATGAAAAACATTTATTACAGTGTGTATACAATTGAATTATCTCCTATCTATTAAACAAACATACCTGCAAGAAAAATGGAATCCTCTTATCTCGTCGATAAGGAGATCATACGGTGTGTAAGATATTATAGAAGACCATATGAATTGTTTGACCTAGCGAGATATAAATAATTTCATAATAGTCGAGACAGGGTTGATGATTAGTCTGTCAGTGTAGGCTACAACATAGTCAGAAAGAAGTGATTCGTCTTGATGACTTGATATGCTAGTACGTGCGGTTGCATATTGCTCGGACCACCTTGAAATGTATTCTTCTTTCTAACTTATGAATAAACTATATCTCGTTGCTTTTTTTGACTTGCCATGGTGGAGAGCCTGATTAACGTGCTTTATCGTGATGGAAATTCAGTTATATTTGATAGTGGTGTTTCTATCATTGGTAATAACAGTGTTATCTATCGTGGAACACTTATTAACTCTCTTTATGTCAATAATTTTCATCATAAATCTTATGTGAATATTGCATGCAATTCATCTGATATCGATAGTCCTAGAAAGAGAAAGTTTTCTTCTTCTGATTCGGATCTTACATATCTCAGGCACTTGAGACTTGGATACATCAACTTGAAGCGGATTCAGCGACTTGTAGATGATGGTACATTTGACTTAGTCTGGCCTATAACCTATCAAGTCTATAAATTCTATATTTAGGAAAATATGTGATCTAGGACATTCAAGGCTAGTCAAGCTCGAGCAGAGGATGTGCTGAAATTGATCTATTTCAACTTGTGCGGAACTATGTCCACGTAGGCTCGTGGGGTTTATGAGTAATTCATCACGTTCATTGACGAATACTCTAGATATGGATACGTTTACTTGCTTCAGTACATGTCTGAATGCTTTGAAAAATTTAAGGAGTTCAAGGCGGATGTGGAAAAGTACGTCTGGAAAACTATCAAGTCACTACCATTAAATTGTGGTGGTGACTACCACGGAAACAAATTCCTGCAATACTTGATAGATATTGTGATTACATCCCAGTGGACCGCACCAGGTACTCCTCAGCAAAATAGTGTGGCTGAAAGAACAATTAGGATTCTTGTGGAAATGGTGAGATCCATGACGAGTTATGCAAGTCTACCCATTTCATTTTGGGGATACACTTTGGAAACAACAACATATATTTTAATCTTGGTACCTTGTGAATAAGTTCCTAAGACACCCAGTGAACTCTGTCTTCGACGCAAACTAAGTTTGAGCAAGTTCAAAGTTTGGGGATGTCCAGAAAATGAGCTAAGCAAGGAACCTGATAAGTTAGAAAATAGGTCAAAAGTGATGTTATTTATAAGGTATCTTCGTCAAACAAAAGTTGGTTAGTATTACTATCGTGAGAGTCAAAGGATCGTTTTTAGCACCAACTCTACATACAAAGAGGATAAGTATGTGAGAAACTGCAAGTCAAGGAGCAATGTTATTCTTCAAGATATTGAAGATAGTGTTGCACTTCCTAACGAAAGGCAATGTGCAAATGTGGATGTACCTTTGGAGGGTACGATAGCACTACACGTTCACCATTACAAGTTGAGAAACCACAAGTTACTGCACCGACTGTTGATGCAGTGCCAAAGCCTCGTTGCGGTGGGAGAGTCATATTACCACCTTATAGGTATATCATTGTGGGTGAGTCTTCGGACATGAGGCCAGAAGACGAACATCATGACCTTGACCCACTGATATTCACCAAGGTAGTGAGTGACATGGATGCGGAAAAAAGGCGCATCGCCATGGATTAAGATATAGAATCCATAACCGCTATGGATGCTAGAAATATGTGCTACCTGATGGCTCTCGAGCCATAGGGTGTAAGTGAGTATACAGTAGAAAGAAAGGAGTGGATGGAGAAGTCACAACTTTTAAAGCCAGGCTGGTGACAAAGGGTTATAATTAGAAAGAAAGAAAAAACTACGATGAAACCTTTTTACCGCTAGCTATTCTCAAATCCATCCAGATACTTGTTGCTATAGCGGCACATATTGACCTTGATATCTGGAAAATGAATGTCAAGACCACTTTTCTAAATGGTTACCTGAAAGACGATCGGGACATCTATATGTAGCAACCCGAGGGTTATGTGCACAAAGGTGAAGAGCATCTTGTCTAGAAGCTCAAGAAGTCCAAAGGAGTTAAGCAAGCTTCATGGTTGTAGATCTTACATTTCAAGGATGTGATTAAATCCAATGTATTTTCACAGTTGGAAAACAAGGGTTGCATATAAAGACTTTGCGTCAGTGAGTGTGTGGTGTTCCTTTTGTTATATGTAGATGATATTCTCCTATCTGAAAATAATGTGGGGATATTATCGGACATTAAGAGTTGGTTGTCAGAATAGTTCGGGATCGTAAGAAAATGATTTTAATCTTATCCCAAACATCCTATGTAGACTCTGTGATGTTTTGATTCAGCAAACAACTGAACAAGAAAGGATTGCTATCTTTCAGTTATGGCATACATCTTTTTAATATATGGTCTGCTATACGGTTAGCCAATTAATCCCATTCGTCATAAGTAGAGGTTGACGTGATATTGGAATTAAAGATAGTTTGTCTGGTCAATGGATATATGTGTAAATATCAATCCCTCGTGGCTTGCACATATATTTGTTGTGCTGTTGGAGGTTGTATAAATATTGTTCTTGAGGGTATCCATCTTTTATGCATCAATTAATGTGATTTAAATGCTTACGTGTTTGCATTTTATTTATTTCATTTATCATCATGTCTTTTACTCTTGCGATTGTTCTTTATCATAACAAGCTTAATTGTCCAAATTGTTTTAGCTGAAAATAAATCTAGATAAATTACTTGTTGTTAAAGAGTACATATGTTAGAAACTGAGTTTTAGTTAATCTCTTATTTTGATGATTTTGTGTGTCAAAAATAACTTTAGCTTTAAATTTCTAGAATATTTCTATATGTAATCATTGTATAGGATTTATTGAGTTGTAATAGATAAGAAACATAAGCTGAAGATCGAGAAGACAGATACGCAGTCTGTAAGGGGGAAATTGTTAGAATCCAAAGCTCGAGAAGACAAGAATCATGTTTCGAAACTTAAAGCGAAGATGCCATAAAACTTGAAATAATGAAGACTGAGTTTCGTACATAAACTTAGAATGTCCAGAAAAGTTAGTTTATGGACTCCGAGTTTTCCCTAAAGAGAAGAGGATACTTAAAACTTACTTTGGAGAATTTTAGTTTTCAGTTTCAGAATTCAAGAGCACGTGAAAAACAAGGAAACAGAAAGAATCCAAAGAGGAATCCAAAGTCAGAGTCAAGATCTCTTAAAGTATCAATCAAAAAGTCAGTATGAGGAAACTTAATCTTGGATGCCTCAGACTGAAACTTAGTCTGACAAGGGCAGGTGAGAAGTACACTGCCTAAAGTTAAAAGCAGATGGTAGAGCATATAAGAAGAATAGGCTATGATTGGATGACCCAATCTTTGTCTCCAATGGTTGGATTAACGACTTTAATTGGCAAAATTCAAATTGTCGTCCAACCCACAATATAAATAGCTCGACACTACGATGGAAGAAAAAACGAGAATCATGCTCAAAACCAAGCCAAAGCTCTGTCAAACTGTAAGGTCAAAAAGCTCTATAAAGCTATTGAATCTCCTTGTTATCTGAACAGAAAGCTTATGTCTTTCGACTAAAGCTACTCCTTCCATGCATTTGTCTAAGTGCAAGAGGCTAAACCTTTCTAAGATTATGTTATTTCTTGGTGATTTTTACTTTTCTAGTAATAATCATAGAAATCAGTTTTCCTACTCTGGGTTACTGATTATCACGGGTGATTACCAACAACCATAGTTATGGGATGAACAGTAATAGACCGAAGGACAGAGGTTTCTGATTGGCTAACCATAGATCGTGAGAAGGCTTGTAATCAGTGACTTAGTGGTTTCGTGATTAATTTTGGAAGAGTGGATGTAGTACTTTGATTCCGATCCACTATAATACATGTGCTCTTTACGGCTAATTTATGTTTTAACATTTTTAGTTTATTGCTTATTTGAAACCTTCAACACTTGACTAAGTATTGAAGTGTATATCCTGAACTAAAACTTAAACATACTTTGAGCTTAAAACTGAGTTTTTCCAAAACTAAAAACTAAGTCCGTGAAAGTCAGTTTTCGGAACAAGTGCAAGATAAAATTAACCTATGCTGCATATATTCGTACTCTGATTTCAAGATCAATCGGTGGTATCAACATCGGTCAGTCCTTACAGGATAGTCGTTGTTGAATCGCTTAGGACCAGATCCATATTTCCTTGCATTTGTTCTTTGCTTTTGTGTCCTAAGCTCAAGTATATAGATGGCTCACGTTGTGAAGCTTCCCAAGTATTCCACGAAGACATACAACATTGAGAAGAAAAGATCATTAATCATGCTGAGGAATATCCATCCGGAGTTGGCAGATATAATAGCCAAAGGACCGATCAAGATGAAAAAGATCAACACTCAAATTGGAGGAGGCGATTACCCGAAGATAATCGAGAAGACGTACGCTGAATAAACCACTGATGATAAAGACCGTGCTCACTTAATATAGTGGCCCTCGAGTTCATTCTTCAATACCCACGGGAAGCTCTAGTTGTTGTGGCTTTGGAGTACAACAACAGGAAGCAAGTTTGGGACTTCCTTGGCAATCTTTGCCAAGAGACCAATTAGATGAAGAGAAACAAGCTCCAAAACTATGTTGATAAGTATTAATCATTTCAAATTCTTCTCGGTGACAATATTAAATATATGGAAGCTATATTCAATACTATTGTTTGTGGACTTGAAAACTTTGGTAGAAAGTATACAACTGCATATCTGAATACGAAGATCCTCTCTAAGATGACCAAAGATGATTGGTTTGTAAAAACCACAAACTTGAAAGTGAAGGACCTTTCAATTATGATAACTAAGGATGTGTTTGCCAAACTAGAAGCATATTAGTGGGACATCCAGATGGTCAACAAAAATCAAGCCGTCCGAACCGAAAGCACACTGAAAATGAAGAAGATTTTGCATTCTTTGTGAAGAGAGACTTTCAACGGAGACCTAAGAAGCCATATAAGTCCGAAAGATCGAGTGGCCAAAAATCTGCACCAAAGGAGGCTCCTACAACCTCATATTCTCAAAGAAAAAAAGAGGATGCTTAAGCTGCAGAGCAGGAGGAAAAAATGAGGAAGTTGGCCAAACTGATTGAGAAGGTCAAGGCCAAAACAACAAAAGTTCAGTGAGAGACCATAGAAGGCATGCTTTGAGTGCAACTCAACTACTCATCTCAAGTATGAGTGCCCTCTTGTGTCTAAAGATGAGTGAGAGCTCCTAAAACAGATATTCGAGAAGAAGGCCTCCATAGCTATATAGAAGGCCATGCTCTAAAGAACCGAGGCGTGCGACATTCCAGACCATGATGATGGTTATTATACATCGGACGACGAAGTAGAGCAAGAAGCTTTCCTGGTTCTCATGGTCAGATGTGGACAAGAATTATCAGATGAAGAAGCTGAAAATCTAGAAGCTAAAACTTTAAAAATGGTAACCATTTCTGACCCAGTTTCTAGTTCTTCTACATGCATTGAATAAGACACTGAATCTATTTGCTCGGATTCAATCAATGTCACTATTGAAATCCTTGCTAAAGAGTTTTCTAAATTTAATGATTCAAAAAATGTTTTAATCGGTAAAAACAACTCACTGAAACTTAATAGATTTCACTCAGTGAAGAACTGACAAAACTCAAAGAAGAAAATTCCCTTTTGCTTTAAAATTTCAAAAACATTTCGGAGGAATGTGATTCTTTGAAGCTTAAAGTTGCTCAAGATCAAAAACTGATTTGTTCTCGGTATTCAAGTTCAAACAAAGTTACCGAGGCCTTGAATAGCCAAAGAGATCCCTCTAATAAATCAGGATTAGGTTCCAATGAAGACATTTCAAGCAATCACGAATCCACTTCTAAAACTGGAAATTTGAAAGATCATCATTTTAGAGGAAATCCCAGTTTAGAAGTCAAGTTGCTAGCTAAAGGAGTTGTTCAAAACTCCGGTTCGGCTGATCAGGGCAAAGGAAAAATTAGTTCCCAAATTGAACTTAGTTCTAAAGCTTAAAAATAATTCTGTTTCTAAGCTGAAGAAACCTGAGATGAAAACAACAATGCCTAAAAAATGTGTGAAGCAATTTGTTCCTATTGCGAGGAAACACATTTCACCAATAGAAATAGAGTTTAGGAAAAAGTAAGTAACACGTCTAGATTCTAGAAATAAAAGGAGAGGACTAATCCAAGTAGGGGGAACACCTACTTGAGGTCTGAGCCAAAACATGTTTCATATTCATGGTCTAGGAAGACTACACACACGGGACTTGGTTTTCGAGACTCCAACATGAACTTAGTTTCTACATACTTTGTTTATAGGAACTCAGCTTCAAGAAATTCAGTTCACACACCCCCCCCCACCATTCCTTGTCACATGCATTATAACAACACACATTATTACAAAAGGAAGAGTACAGTGGAGAAGAAATGACATGCAGAAGACTAACCTTGCAGGACCTGCAGAAGCTCGGATACCTAGAGTCTAACATTCTCTATGTTGTCGGTACAAGGACACCGGAGTTAGCTCCAAAAGAAGAAGAGATCTTGGATTCTGGATAATGGGTGTTTGGTCCACATGACCGGAGAAATAGACTTACTCTTGAATCTTAAAATGGCGAGAGGACCACTTTTAGTTTTTGGCGATGATTAAAAAGGGAGAGTCATAGGCAAAAGATGTGTAGAATACAATGGCATGACCATCAAGAATGTATCCTTACTCACCAACCTCAATTACATTATGTTGAGTATCAGTCAGCTTATCCAAAGTGGATACAATGTGACTTTGGTCAAAGTTGAATGCCATATCAAAGAGATAAATGTAAAAGAGATCATACTGAAAGGAATCAGAAAATGGATTCTTTAAATCGTGGATTGGGAGAGCGGCCAAGCTGACACTTGCGTTATCGCAACAAGCTCATCTCAAGAAGGCACAAATTGGTTGTAACACAAAAGACTGAGCCACCTAAACTTTCAATCGATCAAAAACCTTGTCAAGCAAAAGCTGGTGGAAAGACTTCCACAAAATGGATTCAAGAAGGAAGGTGTGTGCAAAGCGTGCAAGATGGGGAAGCAAACCAAAGCTTGATTAAAAAATTATCCTATAACAACGAGCACAAACAATATCTTGGAGTTGCTGCACATTGATCTGTTCGAACCAGTCAAGCCACCCACCATCAGAGGAAAAAGAGTCACTCTTGTAGTTGTTGATGACTACTCGAGAAAAGAGAAGGTCAAGCTCCAACTTCAGAACTGATTTTGCAAGTGCCAAATAACAAGGGAATGACCGTGAAGACGATAAGTTCTTTCAACAAAACTAAGTTCTGCAATGGACCCTTGATGGATTTCAGTGCGGATGCTGGAATTGCCCATGAAAAGTCAGTTCTCAGGACTCTTCCACAAAATGGCCTTACTGAGAGAAGAAATTGCACACTCGAAGAAGCAGTAAGGACCATGCTCAGTGAAACATGTTTGAGCGAAGGATACTGTGGATAGGCTTTGATGACCGTGCACTATACTCAGAATAGAAGTTCCATTAATAGTCATCATCACAAAACTCCTTACGAGGTCTATAATGGTCGTAAGCCTTCTATAGCTCATCCTCATGCATTCGGTTCACCATGTTATGTCCACAATAATGGAAAGTCGAAAATGAATATCTTATGTCCCAAAGTAGATGAAAGGTGTTCCTGGGTTATGGACACCCTTCTCACAAGAGATATAGAGTACTCAATAAAACTATGGGACTTGTTTAGATAAATGTAATGATGATGAGTGTATTCTAGTGCACATAACCTTGAAAGAACTGGAATTTGATACTCGTGAGATCAAGGATGTCAATGAGAAACTATGTTCGAAAATAGAAGATGCTAATTCAGTTTGTTAGGGTAGATCGATAAATGACACATCGAGTAATACAGATGAATAGGCTGGAGTGCAACATGTCAAAGAGGCCGGTGATGCTATAGTTCTTACTGAGGCTATAGATTCCCAAACACTTACTGCAAGTATAAAACAAGGGGGAACACTAGTTCAAACTAAAACTTTGAATGTCGCTTAAGCTAGAACTGACTTTGGCGAAACTGAGTTTGCTAGAAATGAAGATGCTCAACTTGAAGAGGTTAATCTAGAAGCTCAAAGACTGGAGATTGTAGCTATAATCACTGGAGAAGACGGACCAAACCCAGTTTTGGAGGATCAAGCTTCATGAGATGATGATTTAGCCATGATAGAATCCACACTTACCTCAATTCTAGTTTTGGGAACATACTTTCTAGGAGGTTTCATTTAATCGGTCGAGGTTACTCAGCTCTAAAAGCCAAAGTGGTTAAGGCATCATCCTGAAGATGATGTGTTGGACAACATTGAATATCGAGTCCACACACACCAATGAAGCGCACTATTGACATGATTTATCTCTCAACAGCCAGAACCAACAAACAATGATGATGCTCTGAAATCCAAAGATTGGATTAATGCCATGCAAGGGGAGTTGGCTGAGTTCAAGCACAACGAAGTGGGTTTTCAAAAACAAAAGAGATGAAACATGCAACATTGCGAGGAATAAAGAAAGACTGCTAGCAAAAGGATATGCTTAGTGTGAAGGAATTTATTTCGATGAGACTTTTGCTCCAGTCGCCAAATTAGAAGCCATTAGACTATTCTTAGGCTATGTCGCACATTACAACTTCACAGTTTCTCAGAGGGATGTGAAGAGTCCATTTTTTAATGGGGTGTTGAAAGAAGAAGTATATGTTGAACAGTCCCGAGGCTTCAAAGAAGCAAACCAAGTTTTTAAATTAAGAAAGACACTTTATGGGACTCTATCCAGTTTCTTCTCTAGAATGGTTTCCAGAAGGGAAATAGCGACATAACCATGTTCAGGATCAATGATGGAACTAACATTCTGTTAGTTCAAATCTATGTCGACGATATTATCTTCAGATGCAAGAACTTGAAGCTATGCGAGAGGTTTGCCCAACTAATGTAAAGCAATTTTTAGATGAGCATGATGGGAAAACTAACTTATTTCCTCGATCTTCAAGTAATTCAATCCGAAGGAGGAATCTTCATCAACCAGAAGATGTACACCAAGGACTTGATTAATAAGTTTTTTCCAGAGAAGACCAAGCCCTTGAGGAATATGATGAGCCCCATGGCTCAGATTAAATATGATAAAGAAGGAGAAGCAGTAAATCCAATGAGTTATAGAGGAATTATCGGATCAATGTTATATCTGACTGCAAGCAGGTCGGATATCTCCTACTCTGTTGGTGTTTGTGCGAGATTTCTAGCAAATCCCAAGAAGTCGCACATGGATACAAAGAAGATAGTGAAATACCTCAAAGGATTTGAGTCCATAGGTATTTGGTACCCCAGAACTGATGAACTAGCTATTAATGCTAATTCAGATTCAATTTTTTAAGATGCAGAATTGATCGAAAGAGCACAAGTGGAACTTGTCATTTCTTAGTCCACAAATGGATTAGTTGGTTTAGAAAGAAGCATCTTTCTATAGCTTCATCAACAATTGAAGCTGAGTATGTAGGTGATGCAAGTTGTTGTGCTCAAGTCATGTGGATCATGCGACAACTTCTCGATTATGAAGTTGAAACTAGATGCGCGCAAATTTATAGTGATAATAACAGTGTTATGTTCATCACGAAGAATCCACTACACCACTCAAGGACAAAACATATTGATATCCAACATCACTTCATCCAATATCATGTTGAGAAAAAGGATATTTTGGGTGGAGAATGTATGAACTGAAGATCAATGAGCGGATATCTTCACTAAACAACTTCCAGAGACTCGATTCAAGGAACTATGCATCAATGTTGGATTTCAAAAGTTTGATGAGATCTTAATCCAACAGGATAAATTGCAGAATAGAACTGAGTTCCAACTCTCAATTTTAAGTTTCCTTGATTTAAAAGACGGTACAGGTGGTAGATAATGGTGAACCCCTAGTACCAACTGACTTTTTTCCTCCCAAGCATTAATTAAAGGAGAGCCATTCTGAGGAAAGTGAGGAAGAAACTGAGTCCGAATGGGAAGCGAGTTTTCAGAAAAGCAATTGAGGATCTCCTAACCCTGACGAATATTGAGGTAACAAGCAGACCACTAAAGATATTACAAATGAAATATCAAACTGAGAAACATTCAAGCCCAGCCCAAGGGAGATTCGAAGGAGTAAGTATCCCCATTATTGTGAAAAAGAAGAAAAATCCAACCACTAGGCCTGGGAAGAGACCTTTGAAAGAGGGAGAGAGGGTGTTTGTTGAAAAGGGAAGGAAAAAAATTAGGTTGGTGGAGGAACAGAGAAGGAAAGTAGAGGCTGCTGAGAGTGCTAGGAACATGAACTGAAAGGAGATCGCACCTAAAAAAAAAGAAAAAGGGTGATGATTATGATTCTCTGATGGATGTATGCGCCAGGGAGAAACTGACTTTCCAAGAACCTGTACCTACCATTTCAACATTGTCAGTTTCTGAAGAGGCATTTGCCAATCTTTATAGGGAAGCTCATTGTGCTTACCAACATCTTGAAAAGCAAACCGAGGAGTGAACTATTGATGTCTTGGTGGAAAGAGACATTATCCAAGGGGTGACCGATACTGAACAACCGGCAAGGCAGACAGACACTTAAACAAGGGCGACTGACCCTGAACAACCGACAAGGGAGATAGAAGCTGAAATAGGGGCAACCACCCAGAACAACCGGCGAGTATGAAAGCTCAATGGGCCAAACATATACTGGAAGTATTGAAGTTGTGAGCGACCACCCCGTTAAAAGTATCGAAGACAGAAATCTTAACATCCCAAGCACAAATTGAGATTGAGAAAGAGTGCGTTGAGTCATCTCAAGATGGTAAGGGAGGTAATGCTGAAACTGGCATTCCTATAGATGATTCCCTGACACCCTAAGACACAGAGATGGACTTGGTGAGCCCATTATCCTTGACGAGTATGATTTCTCACCAGATAGGCATATAGTGTGGCGATAACGTCCATGGGATTCGAGAGATAAAGATCAGATCTTCAAGCCCAACAATTTTAATGCTTATAGAGTACCTTAGTGGGCTACCGCATCCGGAGAATTCTTTTGAAAGATTGCAATGATGGTTTCCGCTGATTGATCTTGCAGATATTGGGGATGCGAAGTTGATCCCGTGGGCTACAGATACCTCTAAAAGGATAGAGAGGAGAGTCTGTGAAGAAATGAGGTTGCTCTACCTTGAATTCCTGAATAAAGAGGAAAATGATATGATAGATGCTCTGAAGGAGGAGCATAGGCGACGGAGATGTTTTGACTTGGTGAAGCACGAGCTCAAGGAAGAAGATCATCAGATCATGCAGGCAAGGCTCAAGATCACCTTCTGGTGGTCTAAGGAAGTCTGGACAAATGAATCGAGTGCTCAGAGGGAGTCAAGGCAGATATCCGATGGGGAGGTGAGGCAGAGACTACAAACCATCCAAGCTTACTGGAAGGAAACTTTCAAAACAATGGATGTATACTTGGATCCTCATAGGCTCCCCCCAACTAACTTCCCCAACGAACTTGAAAGTGAAACACCAATTTCTGCAATTCCAATCTCTCAAGTCTCTCTCCAAGCTGAAACTGAAGAATTGTCAGTTCCAGCTCCTACTCTTGATTACTATCTGGAGATTATTGCTGCAAGGATAGAAAAAGTAAGGAGACTTTCTAAGTAGTAGAGGAGTTTGGAAGATGAGGTGCAGAAGACGAAACAGGACCTTATTGAAGCTGAGTTGGAAAAAGAAGAACTGGAGCAGGCTGTTGCTCTTTCTCAAGCTTTTTACATCTTGCCTATGTTGCAGAAATGATAACCTCGTGTCTTTAGAAAATTAAAGTTCAAGCCCTAGAATGCAAAGATGTTGGGCAACAGATTAAGAGTCGCCTCTTTGTTGATAAATTCAAACAACACTTGGCAGAATTGGAACGAAAGAAGAAGGAGGAGGAAGATGCTAAGAGATTGGGGATGGAACTATTTGATAAATTGGAAGAAGAGAAAAGAGCGACCAGTGGAATGGTGTTTTTTTGCTCCAACAATCATCTCAACTGAGATTCCACTAGTCCAACATCCCGAAGAACAAGGTCAAGCTTCCTCCAGTACCTCGTCTTACACTTTCTTTGCTATGATGGATATTTATATGCAAAATAAGATTCAGGCAATCAAGCAGGATAATCAATAGATCAATGCAAGACATGATGAGTAAGACAAAAGGATGCTCAAACTGCCGAGTCCGTCTCCTCCATTAAGAAGACTTTCTCGACCTTCTTTGATGTTGTCAAAAAGGGGGAATAAGAGTGTATATAGGAGAAGGAGGAGAGGAAAAGGAAAGAAGTGGAAGAGAAAAGGAAGAGTGAGATTGAAGAAGCCGAGAGGGAAAAAAAAGAAGAAGCAAAAGAGCGAAGGAGGGAGGCTCAATTTAAATCAGTTTGATCCAAAGCCATCTTCATCATAGAAACCTCCTCTATAAGTCTATGGAATTCAAGTTTTTTCTTTTTAATATTCAGTTTTTATTTTTTGATCTGTACTTGTGTATTTTTCATCATCTATTGAAAAACTTAAAACTGGATTGAAGACAAAACCTCATTGTCTCTCTCTCTGTCTCTCTCTCTATCTATCTCTCTCTCTCTCTCTCTCTACTTTTATTGCTTTATTTAACCTAGCTAAACTCAAATTTTCCAGTGTGATCAACCATTTTCATTTCGCTCTATTTGGATTAATCAAGTATTATCTCTCCAATTCAGAGGAAATATCAAATAGAGTAGGATTGGTACTCTGAGTTGTGTCTTTTGTGTACTCAATTTACCACTTCTCCTTTTTTTACATGAATTTAGATAAGTGGTTTTGACAACACCAAAAAGGAGGAAATTGTAAGAAATCGAGTTTCAGTTTATCCCTTATTTTGATGTTTTGGTGTGTCAAAATTTACTTTAACTTTAAGTTTCTAGAATGTTTCTAAATGTAATCTTTGTATAGGATTTATTGAGTTATATTAGACTATAAATTCAAGCTAAAGATTAAGCACACAGAGAAGAGGAAACATAAAACTGACATTTGTACCAAAGCTCGAGAAGGAAAGAATCAATTTTTGGAACTTAAAGCGAAGATACCATGAAATGTAGAATGCCCACAAAAGTCTGTTTCTGGAAACTTTTCTTTCCCAGAAGAGAAGAGGAAACTTAAAACTTGTTTTGGAGAATGTTAGTTTTTAGTTTCAGAATTCAAGAGCATGTGAAAAACTATGAGACACAAGAAACCCAAGTTAAATTCAAGATCTCTTAAAGTATCAATCAAAAGGTCAGTACGAGGAAACTTAAACTTGGAACCCTCGGACTGAAACATATTCTGACAAGGACAGGTGAGAAATACACTGCCCAAAGTGAAAAGCAGATGGCAGAGCTAACCAGAAGAATGGGCTATGATTGGACGACCCAATGTTTGTCTCAAACGGCTGGATCGACGACTCTAACTGGCAGAATTCAAATTATCGTCCAACCCAGACTATAAATAGCTCGACAGTTCGACAGAAGAAAAATAAGAATCACGTGCAAAAGTTAGCGAAAGCTCTGTCAAACTGAAAAGTAAAAAAGCTCTCTAAAGCTATCTGAATTTTCGTGTTATCTGAACACAAGGCTTAAGTCTTTCGAGTGAAGCTAATCCTTCCATGATTTGTCAAAGTGCACGAGGCAAAAACTTTCTAAGCTTAAGCTATTTCTTGGTGATTATTATATTTCACGTAATAATATTAGCAATCAGTTTTCCTACTCTTGGATACTGATTATCACAGGAGATTGCAAACAACGTTAGTCCTTGGAAGAACAGTAAACATCTAACCGTCCAACTCGAAGGCTACGGGGCATGTCCTCTCTTCAAGCTGAAGAAGAAGCAGACTAAGTTTTTGGGAGCAGACCGAAGGATAGAGGTCTTTTACGGGCTAACCATAGATCGTGAGAATGTTTGTAATCTGTGACTTAGTGGATTCCCTATTAAGTTCAAAAGAGTGGACGTAGGACTTTGATTTCAAACCACTATAATTACATGTCTTCTTAATGACTTATTTAAATTTCGGTATTTTAAGTTTATTGCTTATTTGAAAACTTCACTACTTGGCTTAGTATTGAAGTGTATATTCGGGTCTAAAACTTAAAGTTACTTTGAGCTTATAACTGTGTTTTTCAAAAACTGAAAACTGAGACTCTGAAAGTATGTTTTCAGAACAAGTGAAAGATACATTTAACTTCCGCTGCATATTTTTGCACTCTGATTTCGGGATCAACAACATATTTGTACATAACATACGTACTCCAAGTCTCTTGAACCCATCCTTCCGCTTGAAAGTATTCATGCGTAAAAATAGTACTTTGTTGCATACTTTCTTACTGACTTGATTTAAGCGGAGGATATAATGGGTAAAGGATCATTGCTCTAGTTTCTTTTAAAGCATCATCTTCTTTGTGTAATTAAAGTTAGAAGAATAAGCCTCTAAAGGTTATGAGTTGTGGGATTAGTGGGAGGAAAGTATGACACCTTTTCGTGGTGTCATGAAACTAAAGGGAATGTGCTACAAGTGTAATTGGTCTGGGCATCACAGATCTAATTGTCCCCTCTTAATGAAGGGTAACTCGAGTATATCTCTTGCTTCAATTGTTGAAACATTATCGGTGGCTTTTTTTTTACTACCTTTTTTATAGTAGATACTGCTTGTACTGATCATATTTTTTTACTCTACATGGCTACTTATTCGTGCTAGAGTGGCGGTTGCTGCAGTGGGAGATATGGACTTATCTTTCTAGGATAGTTTATTTGTATTAAAGGAAGATTTGTACATGCCAATGTTTTTGAAAAACATATAATTTCAGTTTTGAGACTGTTTTGGATGGATATTTGGTTACTTTTAATAACACTTTTTGTTATTATGAGCAATAACTTTATCTGTTCTAGCGAATTGAAAACTCCTTATATACTAATACTTGTGCATATCGTAACATTGAATCAATCTGATGTGGTATTTATTTTAGCACAACAAATACCTCACTGGTTGTTGTGCATCAAGTAAAAATTATCGAACTCAGAGAGATCTATTCGCCTACTAGTCAAATAGTTGTTACCACTATGATTTTAAATATCCAAGTGTGATCGAAAAGTGGATTGAATTACTACCTAGGAAATGAACTGAAATTGAACAAGCAAGACAAGAACTAATAAATTATATCTAATTGAAAGTAAACGATTTCTCAACAACAACCAACAAATGAATGAAACAAATTTCTCAAAATTTCCCAATCAACCAATAGGATCTAGATGCAAATATCAATGTAGGAAATTTGGAATCTTGGAATGAACATGCAATGGACATACAATTGAAAATTCAATTTTAACAAACCTAATTTAATCTCGATTGAACTGATCGATCAACCTTATGATAGTCTACCCCTTAACTACAAGAAAATAGACTGTAGATCACCTAGAATACTCCAACATCATGTTGTTCTACCCTAGGCGACTCCTAATTGTGTGTGGAATAACAATCTACAAGCCTTCTTCTTCTCTTCAAAGTGAATCTTTGCATGCATGTATGATTCGTACACGAAAATTAGGCATTCGTATTAGCCACAAACTAATTGACATTATATTTAACACGATGTTATTGAACCACAATGCTTGAATATGAATAAACTCAAGATTATACAAACACCAATTAAGAGGTAAGAAGAGCATTCCATTAATCATCATCATCCATTACAATCATTCAATCCTGAATATTATAATAGATCAGCCTTCCATACATTGTTTTGGAGTAAATTGAATTACAAAAGTATAAAACTTCATTACAAAGTAGATGTTATGAGGTAGTTGTTATTGGTAACTATCAAAAGCCTGCCCAAAATTTGGTTTTCTGCCCTTTTGCAATAAGTTGCCGAGCTCGCATTTTGCCTGATATGGTCTTGATTTCACCCTAAATGAGCCTCTATCCAAATTCGGCAATTTCAATTCGATTTTAGCCAAAATTAGCTTGATTTTGACGAAAATGAGGTGCAATCCAGATTGCAAAAAAATTGGCTAAGTACCCAT
>JAPKLW010000528.1:345329-414016 GCA_026898455.1 Plectranthus barbatus
CAATGTGGTGGTTAACACCAACACCCAATTCTTAGAAGAAGGTTATGAGGACTGATATGTGTGTAAAATAACCTTTATTTCGATGTTTGTGCAGGCATGTTTGTATTCATTTTAATCCCATATCATATGATTTTTGCTTCTTTTCATTGTGTTTTCATGTTTTGTGTGTTTCGGATGGTGTAGGTTAGGTTTTCGGCATAATTCAACATTTTTGGCTAAGTTTTGGAGAAAAATTGCCCGATCCGAGAGTCAAGGGGTGTGAATATTGACCGAGAGGAGCAGGAAAAGCAGTAGATGGATTTTAGAGAATATTCTTGGTTGATCCGTTTCTGGATCGATTGATCTGGCATTTCAAAGGCCAAGCTCGGCCGATCCTACGGGACCTTGACCGATCTGGCATTTTAGAAGAATATCCCGGGCGACCCTGTGCAATGCTCGGCCGATCTACCATTTCAGAGGCAAATCTTGGTCGAGCCAAATCCATCCCGGCCAATCCGAAGCGGGCTGCTTTGGTGGTTTCTCTATTTAATTCATCTCAGTCGATCCGAATTCATCCCGGGCGATCTGAGGCTCTGCCAGCTCATTATAAAAGGGGAAATTTTGGATTTTATGAGAACTTTTTTCACTTTTACATGAATAGTAGATGGGTTCTCTCTACATTTCCATCTTCCATCTCCTTCCAAACCTAATCCAAGGTGTCAAAGAGCTAATCCAACCTCAGTTGGTGAAGATTTGAAGAGTCCAAGGGTAGATCAAGATCAAGATACTCAATTTGGGGAAGAAATCTCTCTAGATCTATCAATTGTAATGGTTTGTTTTCAATTCCACATTGTAATGATCCAATTGATAGGTATGGTGTTCTAAACATCTTTTGGATGTTGATTTGAATAAAGATGTGTGATGATTGGGTTGAATTGTGCATGTTTACCTCCCTCTATGAGATTGAATCATGCTAGATCTTATTCCTATTCACCTAGCTGTAGATAAGAGCCAACTTAGATGATAATTGACGTGTATATTGCAGCCAATACGCGAATAGGAGCGTCGCGAACAACAAGTTTTCTTATGTTCCTCGATCCAATCCCTGTGCAGAGGAGGGGGCATAGGATGATGATTTACGAGCCATAGGGAGTGAGTTAGAAGCTAATAACGTAGAGGTTTGAGGTTTATAACGTTATCTACCGTCAATTTGTGGTGATAGGGGGTTGGCTAGAATAGTGTAATAGTCCATCCATTTAGGGATTAAATCTTGTTTGCATCTAAGTACAACTTAATTGGTGCACATCCGCATTCTTATAAACATCCATTCTATCTCTCTGAAGTATTTGTGAATCTTGTTCTACCAAACTTTTGAAAAATTTAAAATATTGTCTTTGTTTACAAATTGTTGAATGATGTTTTCTAACTATTGCTTTCAATTTGTTCTAGTTTGGTTTACATACAAGCCTAGATTGTTAGAATACAACTCAACGATTTTTATTTTCCAACCTATAAAATTCCACACGATTAAATAGTAATCCATAAGGAGAAACGAGTTAGGGATCTAGATTGATATTATTACTTGGTTTGCATTGAAATTGAGCAATCATTTTAGTGTCCATGGAGTTTTTGGAGCCATTGTCGGGGAACTGAATTTGTAGGTCTTTGGATATTGTTGAAAGTGTGGATATTGTCGGCTAGGTGTTTGTTAATTAGTCTATTTGATTGTTAGATATTGTTTGTTAATAGTTTTTACCTTGTTGTTGTATTCTTGTCTTTTGTTTGAGATTTGCTTTGTGCAATTGTAGGTGGTTTATGTTAACGAGATCAAAAGCTCGTTTGATAGAAGAATAAAAGTTTCGGAAAAGGTGTGTGAAGGGATAGAAGTTGAATTTGAAATGGAGAACCGGCAAGAGACAGGAATGATTGATGTGTTGGTAAGGCCATTGAAACTCATGTGAGCTATGATAAATGAAAGAAATAAACCGAGAAGGCCACTACGAAACCTATTTAGACCACAGGGGGAGTAAGCAACCAGGGGGTTTCGCTTGGGATTGAACGCTACTCAATTCGAGATTATTCCGCAGTTGGTTTAAATGATCCAGAATAATCAGTTTGGGGGACATGCTACTCAAGATCCGAATGTTCATATCACAAGATTTTTGGAGATAACGGATACAATTAAGATCAATCAAGTGCCACAGGACCAAATCGGGTTGAGGTTGTTTTCTTTCTCCCTGTGTGATGGTGCTAGACATTGCTTTGAGGGGCTCGATAAATCAAACATAGCCATATGGGAGGAATTACATGAGAAGTTTTTGTTTAAGTTCTTTCCTCCTAGTCTCACTTTAAAGAGGCGAGCTAATATAACCTCATTTGGCCAGCGGTATGATGAACCGTTATATGATGCATGGGACCGGTTTCGGGATCGACTCCAGAAGTGTCCAAGGCATGGGCTTTCAGGGAGTCAACAAATCTAACAGTTTTATGGGGGTTTGAACTATGATACGGATATTATGATGGATGCCTCATCGGGAGGTGACTGCGTAGATCAAGAGGAAGACGAAGCTTGGAGGACAATAAAAAAAATGGCGGAGAATATCTATCATTGGCGAGAAGAGATGAAGGATTATCGGTAGGTCAAGACGGTAAATGAGACGAAAGAAAGTTAGGAGTTAAAAGAGGAGATCGCTATGATGCAAATGAAGCTTGATGCGTTGTCTACCTCGGGTGGTAGAACGGATGATTTAATGATGATGAAATAAGAGGAAGGATACCCGGAGAGCGTGAATTTTGTAAACCAAAGAAAGGGGTACAACAACATGCGACATCAATACAACCCTCCGGGGAATATGTTTTATCACCCCTCCAACCGCTTCCATCCAAACTTCTCCTACGCGAACCCCAACAACACTTTAAACCCTCCGATGCAATTGGAGAGTGGGGGGGAGTAGTAGTCAAGGTGGCTATGTAGGGGGAAGTGGTAGATTGAGTAATAAAGAAGTTCGAAAAAATCCATGTGATGAGTTGGAGAAGAGGTTCAAAAAGTGTGACGGAATGTTTGCGGAAATTCAATTGCAAATATCATCCATTGTTAAGCAACTTAGCGGGAAGCACCAAGTTGGGAAGTTCCCGAGTGATACAGAGGTCATTTAAAAGAAGATTTGTAGCATGGTTGAAGATAAGAAAACTCGAGAAGAGGTGACATTGTTCATAACTCCTAAATTGGAGAATGTGGAGTTTGAAGTGGAAGAAAAAGTTTTGGCTAAGGAAGAAGTGAAAGTTTTTGAAGAGGAAAATGTCAAGGATAGAAAGGAAGTTCGAGGCAAAGAAGTCATGTTCTTTGATTATGTTAGGAAAGGGGACAGCAAGATGCCAAATCCGGAGGAGATACAACGTGTGTCATTGCTTGACGAATTAATTGAGGAAGAGTTGAGAGATGAAGAAGACTTGAGAGATGAAAGAGATAAGCAAGGAGGAAAAAGAGTGGCTAACAAAAAAGAAGACCCGGGGAGTTTCATTGTAAGTTGCAAGATAGGGGACATAACTATCGAGAAAGCCTTGTGTGATTCCAGGGCGAGTGTAAGTGTCATGTCTTGGAGATTGTATATAGAGTTGAATGTTGGTGAAGTGAAGCCCGCTAGCCAAGTGCTTCAAATGGATCAAGCCCTGTTTTGCCCTCGAGGGTTTGTTGAAGATGTGCATGTGGAGATTTTAAGCATTACATTCCCGGGTGATATCTTGATTGTGGATATGGAGAACAAGGGGGGTATTCACCTAATATTTTGGAGGCCATTCTTGCATGTGGTCGATGCTCTATTTGACATGAAAAATGGTGAACTAACTCTCCGATGTTGTGGAAAAGAAGTTGTTTTCTCCTTACCTTCAAGAAGTCTAGATGAGATGAAAGTTGAGGAGCTAGTGGAAGTTGATAAAGGAGGTTTAAAGAAGAGATTCAAGGAGGATGATGATCCGGGATTTGTTCATATGGATGCAGTGAATGAGGAGTACGACGATCCGAGGGATTATTTAGAGCATGAACGAGGAAGAAAAAAGAAGGCTAGAGTGGATGAGGAGCCACCTCGGAGTGCTAGGCGAAATTTGGTCTTCCTGGACAAGCATTGGGTACTTGAACAACGTATGAGCTCCAGATCCGCTCCTTTTGATCATGATTGACAAGCTCGAAATGAGAAGTCAGGCTATTGACTATAAAGAAGCGCTTGTTGGGAGGTAAGCGAATGTTTATTTGTTTGGCCAATTTGGTTTTAGAATGAATGTTTAGGTAGTTAGTTTCATTGGTTTTGTTGTTTTGATAATAATGGATATAGGATGCTTAATGTGTGGGCGTTTTTGCAAGACTTACATGTTTTTGTGATGAGAATTCAGATTTGGGGAGGTGTAAAACCTGAAATGGAGAAAAGAATGCAAGGGAGTTGTAAAACAGAGGAAAATCTTGTCCGGGACTATTTTGAATCGCCCAAGCTAAGGCAAGATCGGCCGATCCAATCCTTTTCTACTACAGATCGGCCGAGATCAACATTAATTCAAAATTATTTGTGGTTAGGGCATTAGATCGACCGAGCTACTGTAGGCTCAGTCGATCTGGATCGGGCAGACCCAAATTCGGGTGGACAGACCCTCAGATCGATTGATCTCTCCTTGGATCAGTCGATACCTGCGCAAATTTGAAAGCAAAATTAAGGCTCATTTCCCCCCATCTTCATTTCTATCAAAATTTCTCTTCCCAAACACTTTCTTGTGCTTTCTTATTTTGATTTGAAACATTCTCACACTTTGATTTTAACCATGGCCAGCAAGAGAGCAAAGGGGAGTTCTTCTTCCTCAATTGGACGCCCAAAAGGATTTGATGACAAGGAGTTTAAGAGGTACAATAGTTTGGTGGATAGGCAAATTGTGGGTACCAGATAACTATGCCAGGAGATTTTTGAAGCGCTGGGGTGGAAAAATGACATTTGGAGCCTTTTCACTATCATCGAATGGAGGAAACTGCTCACTGGGAATTGGCCGGCTTACATGAGAATGACGAAGGAACTATTGGTTTCGCTACGTGTTACGAGGGGCAGGGATGGTATTCCTACAATTGTGGAGTTCAAACTCAAAGGTCGGGCACTCTTCTTGAGTAGGCAAGAAATCGATGGAATTTTCGGGTGTCATGTGGAGTCTGTGTTTATTTTTAATGAACTTGATCATGCTTAATTTTGGGAGTCCATTTCAGGAATTAAAACTGTGAATACTTTCGATATTATGTCTTGTTAGTCATCTTTGATTAAAAACCCTATTATCCGGTATGTTCATCAAGTGATAGGGGGATGGTCTTGTGGTAATGATGGGTATGGCGTTTTAGATATTTCCGAACTCCATTTTTTGTATGCTTTGTTGCTTGGAAATAAGTTTTCCATTGGAGGTTTGTTGATGGATTGTTGGAGCAAAGCCCTTGATTTGGAAACTTCGTTTATTTGTGATGGCGGCATGATAACTCCTATCTTCGAACTCTTTGGTGTTGATTTGTCTGGTGTTTTTGTTCTTGTATTGCTTCTTAATACTACTACATTTTTGGCTAATGCGTTTTTAGTTTCTTCTCGGTTTAGAGAGTATTATTATTATAAATTTGGGGAGAAGGTGATCGAATTGCCTAATTGTGCACAAACTGAAGTTGATGATTTGAAGGATCGATCTAATAGGTTGATGAATTCTGAGAAGCACTTGGATGTTGTGAGATTGATTGTCAATTAGAGATTGGACGAGGTTCAGGGGGATGTTCATGAGTTGCTGCGCCGCATTCTGGTGCCATACCTTCGTTGCCGCCGTGATCGGTCACCATAATGTCAAGAGGAGTGATGATGCACCGTCCACCATTTTTGCAAACTTAGTCTCACTTGACTAAGTTTGGGGGGATGTGTCGGTAGTCGGTGCTTTGGTTCATTCTTCTCCTCTCTTCTCCTATCTTAGCTTGCATTTAGTTAGTTTGTTTGTCGGATGATTTCTACTTTGAATTGGAGTTGATTCGATTGGGTTGTATAATGATTGATTCGATTGGGTTGTATAATGATTGATTTGATGTATTTTGGATTTGGATGTGATTTATGGTTTGATACTTGATTTTGGATTGAATTATTGAGGAGTTGGTATGAATAACTACTTTCTATTTTTTTTTTTTGTGGATATGATGAATGGATTGGTTTGAATGGTTGTGCTAGTGGATAATGTCTTATATTTCTTGATTTTTGGTTGGTGGTATGATTGGTGGAAATGAGAACTTCATGGTACAAATTATGCTCAAATTTTGGTGGTGTATTGTGTTTATGAGAGTAGGTACATAAGGTATTGGAGAAGCGGTTTGATCGTGGCTACCGATGGGTAACACATTTTATTGTTTTCTCTTGCCATTTAGATTCGTTGCATGTAGTTGTTGTTCTTAGGATTGTTTGTGTGCTTCTGTGTTCTTAGGTACATAAGGTAATGAGATTTGATCATTATTTACTAGGTGAAGTTGAATTTTACCTCAACTTATGATAGGGCGGAATCTTGTTGTCGAAGAATGTTTGAGTTTAACTTTTGAATTGCCCAGTTTTGTTTTTGGTTAATGTGTTGGACTTGACAAAAAGTTGTGAGTGTTGAGCCTCGATGTTGTCATATCCATATTGTTTGAGAGAAGCGAGATTGAGAGCGAGAAATCTAGAACTTGCATCTATTCTCGATCTATTAGCATGAGTATGTGACTAGAAAATGATATTAGGCCGTCGATTACTTGTCCTACCGTACACATCGGGAGTATAAGGTGTTTACTTTGATTATTATTTGCCTTTCATATCTTTGAGCCCGTGATTGAGCTTTATTGGAGAACTTTCTTTGATATTATTAGGACAAAGTTTGGGGGAAAGGAGAGAATGAGGGTGAATACGGTGATGTGAGCTCAAGTTGGGAATTGTTTGGTATTTGGTATTGCAATTGATGAGGCATGAAAGGAAGGAAATAAAGAGGATTGGTGCAAATCCTAGAAAATGGTGGTGGAAAAAGAATGGTGCAAGTCTTGAAAAAAATATTCACCCACAAGAAAAAAATGAAAAGAAAAAAAAAAAGAGAAAAAAAGAGAGAAAAAGAAGAAGAGAAAAAAATGAAGAAAGAAAATAAAGAAAGATTTGAGAATGGAATAAGCCTCGGGTTTAGTGGTTGATGATAACGTTTTAGGGGGTTCTTCGGAAATTGAGGAGTTTAGTCACTTTGGCCCAAAACCACCTACCTTTTAGTTAGCCACGTTATAACCAAAGTAAAGACCTTCTTGATTCTAAGGGCTAACTTATTGTAGTATAGCGGTGAGAATGGATGCAAGCCTATGGAAATTGAGCTCGATATCTTGTGTTTGAGTGATTCTCATTGTCCCTAAACACGTGAGGGAGTGATTTCATTTCTTTTATCCATATTTGATGAGTGGTTTGAGTCCTTAGCATTAACCTATCACAAAGTTAGGTGATAATCTCGTTTGACTAGGACATGCTAAGATAATTAAAGATGAGCTATGAGGTATTGCACGAGGTTGAATGATTGCTTTACTTTGTTTTGATTGAGGACAATTAAAGGTTCAACTTTGGGGGATTATGATATGTGCGTAAAATGACATTTATTTCGATGTTTGTGCATGCATGTTTGCATTCATTTTACTCCCATATCATATACTTTGTGTTTCTTTTTGTTGTGTTTTCGTGTTTTGTGTGTTTCGGATGGTGTAGGTTAGGTTTTAAGCATAATTCAGTATTTTTGGCTAAGTTTTGGAGGAAAATCGCTCGATCCGAGAGTCAAAGCGTGTAAGGATCCACCGAGAGGAGAAGGAAAAGCAGCAGGATGGATTTCAAAGAAGAATTTTGGTCGATCCATTTCAGGATCGACCAATCTAGGCAGAATAAAGGCCACGCTCGACCGAGCCTGCAGAGGCTCGACCGATCTTCCATTTCAGAGGAATATCTCGGGCGACCCTGTGCTGAGCTCGGCCGATCTGCCATCCTGGCCGACCCAAAACTGGCTGCTTTGGTGGTTTCTCAGTTTCAAGTCATCTCGGGGATCCAAATTCGTCCCAGACGATCCGAGGCTCTGCCAGCTCATTATAATAGGGGGAATTTCAGATCTTATGAGAACTTTTTTCATTTTACACGAAAATTAGATAGATTCTCTCTACATTTCCATCTTTAATCTCCTTCCAAAACCTAATCAAATGTGTCAAAAAGCTAATCCAACCTCAGTTGGTGAAGATTTGAAGAGTCCAAAGGTAGATCAAGATCAAGATACTTAATTCGGGGAAGAAATCTCTCTAGATCTATCAATTGTAATGGTTTGTTTTCAATTCAACATTGTAATGATCCAATTGATAGGTATGGTGTTCTAAACTTCTTTGGGATGTTGATTTGAATAAAGATGTGTGATGATTTGGTTGAATTGTGCATGTTTACCTCCCTCTATGAGATTGAATCATGCTAGATCTTATTTCTATTCACCTAGATGTAGGTAAGAGCCAACTTAGGTGATAATTGACGTGAATATTGCAGCCAATACGCGGATAGGAGCGTCCTGATTAACATGTTTTCTTATGTTCCTCGATCCAATCCCTGTGCGAAGGAAGGGCATAGGATGATGACTTACGAGCCATAGGGAGTGAGTTAGTAGCTAATAACGTAGCGGTTTGAGGTTTCTAACGTCGTCTAAGGGCAATTCGTCGTGATAGGGGGTTGGCTAGAATAGTGTAATAGTCCATCCATTTAGGGATTAAATCGTGTTTGCATCTAAGTTCAACTTAATTGGAGCTCATCCGCATTCTTATCAACATCCATTCTATCTCTATTGAGTTTTTGTGATTCTTGTTCTACCTAGCTTTTGAAGAATTTGAAATATTGTCTTCGTTTACAAATTTTTGAATGATGTTTTGTGAATATTGCTTTCAATTTGTTCTAGTTTAGTTTACATACAAGCCTAGATTTTTAGAATACAACTCAACGACTTTTGATTTTCCTAGCTATAAAATTCCACACGATTATATAGTAATCCATAGGGTGAAACGAGTTAGGGACCTGGATTGATATTATTACTTTGTTTGCATTGAAATTGAGCAATCATTTTAGTGTCCATCAGGGACCATGTTTGGGTTTGGTTTGCCCAACACATTTGTTGGATAAGGAACCGAATAAGTTAGTACGTAGACGTAAGTACGGTTGTTTATAGGATATCTTAAGGGTATGATAGGTGAATACTTTTATAGTCCTAAAATATCAGAGGGTGGTGGTTAACACCAACACCCAATTCTTAGAAGAAGACTATATAAATGAGCATAATCCAAAAAGTGAGACCATTCTCAATGAGCTGAGATTAGACAACGGTACACTGAGTGTACTTTGTGATATACCACTAGAAATTGCACAAATTGTTGATTCTGAAGTACCTATATAGGTAGTGCCTTAATGAAAATCTGGATGAAGACTTCTATGTGCAGCAACCTGAATGTTTTGTAAGGAAAGGCCATCAACATCTTGTATTTCAAGTCCAACAATGTAGTCAAGTGATATATGATGACAACTATGTCTAAGGTGTTTCAGCTACAACATCAATGCTATGACAAAACAACTGAGATTATTGATAGTCTCACAGTTACTTATGGGGAATCGGATTGAGCAGTCATATTTAAATTCATAAGAGAAATCATGAGTTGTAATATGATTGATGGTAGCTCAATGAGGTAGCACGTTGTTTCTATGACTTACCTCATAGATGAACTGACGTTTCATGGTGGAGGTATTGACGGGGATGCCCATGATATCATACTCAACTCACTTAAGAATTCTTTTGAGATCTCTTGAATGAATGTTGTCATGAGTAAAAAGGAGTACACTCTTAATGAGTTACTTAGTGACCACATGGCAGCTGAATCTGTCATGCAACCTGAATAGGAAGCCTTGGTTTCTTCCGTTAGTTGCCCTGATTCATCAAATAGTGCTAAAGGGGTGATTAGAAAGAAATTCAAGAAGAAAATTTCTGGAAGCAAAAGCTCTGGTAAAAAGAAGACTGTGACATCGGGAAAAAGGGCAAGTGCTTCCATTGTGGCAAAATTGTTCCAAGCGAGTTGGACAAGGTACGTCATTAGAATTTGTAACGGAACACATGTTTAGTATCTGTTTCTACCCATTCGTAGGTAGTGGATACTGGAGCTACTGATCATGTTTGTTACACTTTGCAGGGGTTCAGGCCGACAAGGCAACTCAATGATGACTAGGTGATGATCTTTATGGGTAATGTTGTTTGTGTGTCTACAACAACAGTTAGAGATTTTACATTATGCTTTCCAAACAATGTTTTGATTTTTAGAGATGTTTCGTATGTGTCGGATTTTCGGCGGAACCTTATTTTTGTTTCCCGTTTTGATAAATGTTGGATTTTCAGTTATTTTTTATAGTCATGATTCTATCAATGGAAATAATGGTGTTATCTGTCATGGGATACAGAAAGAATCTCTTAATATCATAACTTGGTTTTATGAATCTTTTGTGAATACTGCATATAACTCATTTAATCATAAGAAGAGAAATTTTTCATCTTCTAACAAAGATCTTATATATCTATGGCATCTGAGACTAGGTTACATCAGTGTAAAGAGGATCAAGAGACTTATGGATGATGGATCATTGGATTCTATCAAAGTAGTTCCACATCGAGTTTCTGAATCCTTTATAGAGGGAAAGATGATAACTTGGACTTTAAAGGCAAAAAGTATCAAGCAAGTGATATGTTAGAATTGATCCACTCAGACTTATGTGGACTGATGTCTACGAAGCTCGTGGAGTATTTAAGTATTTCATCACTTTTATGGACGATTACTCGAGATACAGATATATTTACTTACTTCACTATAAGTCTGAATGCTTTGAGAAATTCAAGGAATTCACGGTGGAAGTAGAAAAAATTTAAAGAAGACCATAAGTCATTACGATCTGATTATGGTGGTGAGTATCTCAGTGTCGAGTTCCTACGTTTTCTATCAGAGTGTGGGACTACGTCCCAATGGACCACAACGAGCTTTCCTCAGCAAACTGGTATGGTAGAAAGAAGAAATATGACTCTTCTTCAAATAGTTATGTCCATGATGAGTTATGCAAACTTGTGTGTTTCGTTTTGGGGCCATGCATTACTAACAGTGGCGTACCTTCTTAACTTGGTACCTTCTAAGTCTGTTCATATGACATGTTCGGAACTCTGGCATTGGCGAAAGCCCAGTGTGTTAAAGATATGTTTGTGGGGTTTCCTGCATATGTTATGTCAAAGGAACATGATAAGTTAAAAGGTAGGTCCAAGGAAATGCTGTTAGTAGGATACCCCAGACAAACTAAAGGTGATTATTTCTATTGTCCTGAGAATCAGAAGATCGTTGTTAGCACCAATGCGAGATTCTTGGAGGACTAGTTTGTGAAAAACCATAAATTTAAAAATGACAACATATTCCAAGAAATTGGAGAAGATTTGTGCTTCCATTGGGAAAACCCCGTGGCAGATTGAGTATACCTGTGCAATGTATGGAACCAACTGCAGAGTAGCCTGTGCAAGGCTTTGAGCTGCAGTACCACTGCTCAGGCGGAGTGGGAGAGTACCTCACCAACCCGAGTGGTATATGTTTGTGGGGAAGTTTTCAGACTAGATCCCAGAAGACGAACTGAATGATACCGACCAATGGACATCACGAAGCAGTAAATGTCAAAGATGCGGTAAAATGTAATAAAGCCATGGGTTAAGAATTTGAATCAATTACAGCTATGGATGTATACCAGAAGTCTGCGCTACCAGATGACTTTCGGACCATAGGTTACAAATGGGTTTAAAAATAGAAGAAAGGTTCAAAAGGAGATATAACGGCTTTTAAAGCCATATTGGTGGCGAAGGGTTATAGTAAAAAAAAGGGCATTGACTATGACGAAACCTTCTCACTAGTAGCCATGCTTAAATCCATTCGAATTCTTCTATCCATAGCAGCACATATGGACCTAGATCTGGTAGATGGATGTCTAAACAAAACTTTTAAACGGGTACCTTGAGGAAGGTCGTGACATCTATATGTAGTAGCCAGAAGGTTATGTGATGGAATGTGAAGAGCATCTCTTCTAGAAGCTAATGAAGTCCTTGGATGGACTTAAACAAGCTTCACGGTCATGGAACAAAGATTTTGACGATGTGATGAAATCATAGGGATTTTAAAAGTACAAAAATGAAAAGTTGTACCGATTATGCGTCAGTGGAAGCATGGTATTTCTTGCACTTTATGTAGATTACATTCTTCTATTCTGCAATAATGTGATGGTGTTGTCAGACATAAAGAGATTGTTATCCGAACTGTTTCAAATGAAGGACCTTGAAGACGTTGGATAAATCATTGGGATTAAAGTCTTGCGAGATCACAAGAAGCCGATGTTAAGCTTGTCTCAGGCTACTTACATTGATATTGTGATTGTGCGTTTTAGCATGCAAAACGACAAGAAAGGATTGCTACCTTTCAGATATGGTGTTCCTCTGTCTAAGGCACAACGCCCTTCAATAAAAAGAGGAGAAGGATATAGATTGCTAATGTACCATATGCTTCGGCAGTGGGAAGTCTAATGTATGCGATGTACAAGATCAGATATATGTTATGTCGTGGGCATGGTGGCCAGATATCAGTATAACCCTGGACAGGCACATTGGAGTGTTGTCAAACATATTTTCAACTATGTGAAAAGAACTCCAGACTATTGTCTCGTTTATCAGTGCGAAAATTTGTGCCCTGTGGTTTATACGGACTCAGATTTCCAGGTGGATCACGATGAGATGAGATCGATATCGGGTTAAGTGTGCACCTTGGGAGGTGGAGTTGTATCATAGAGAAGTGCAAAACAGAAGTGTATCTCGGACTCCACAATGTAAGGTTAGTATGTGGTAGCTTCGGAAGCTTCTAAGGAAGTATTTTGGCTCCAGAACTACCTCCAAGAGTTAGATATTGCTGAGTTTGCCCAATATTACAACAGTATATTGTGATAATGTTGGCGCAGTAGAAAACTCTATGGAACCTAGAACTCACAAGGCATCAAAGCACATAGAGAGAAAGTACCACATCATATGAGAAATGGTAGCGAGGGGCGATGTGTAGATAGATAAGATAAAAATTATTGATAATCTAGAAAATCCATTTATAGATGGTTTACCTCAGAAGGTATACGAGGGTCATGTTCGTAGCCTAGGGCTGAGGTAGATGTCGGCCACCTGGTGACAAAATGTAATGGCAATATTAGTATAGACACATGTTATACTCTAGAAAGTAATGGTATAATGCTTTGAGAATAAGTGGGAGATTGTTGTAAATGTATACATAAAAACATTATGATTGGTATATTGGGAAACATTATGTGTCATATACTGGTAATCATTAATGACTTGCAATAAAAAACTCCTATCTAAATTAACAATCATACGATGCAAACAAACCCATCCAGTAATCTCGTCGATAGGGATATCATATAGTGTGTTAGAGATCATAAAAGATCATATGGATCATTCGACCTAGCGAAATATAAATAAATATCACAACAAAGACAGTTTCTAGTTTTGTTGTCAATTTAGGCTGCGATACACAAGTTTGTTAGTGGTTTATTTTGATTGCTTTGTGTGACCAGTACATCTCAATGCATTGATATGATCAACAGTGAGATGAATTATTCTACTTGAAATATGAATGAGTAAAGATCTTGGTAACTTGGTCGAATCTAAAGTCTATTGAAGGCTGAGGGGCACACATGGATTGAATGTCACTTAGACTTGCTATGGTGGAGAGTCTTACATGTACTCATATATTTGCTTCTTCGGTGATGGCCATTTGTGTGCGATTTCCTCAGGCTGTATTTTGATAACCATATCCATTTCAGGATGGTTACATTCCTTGGGAAGCTCACGAGGTTCGTTATGCTAAGTCCAGCATGCTGAATCATTGATTCAAGCATAAGCGATAAGGGTTGAGTTGTACAACTAAGGAATAATAAGAGATTAATTAATTACATCTTATTTTCATTGATATGTGCGTAAAATGACCTATATTTCGATGTTTGTGCATGCATGTTTGCGTTCATTTTACTCTCATATCATATGTTTTGTGCTTGTTTTAGTTGTGTTTTCGTGTTTTGTGTGATTTGGATTGTGTAGGATAGGTTTTGGGCATAATTCATCATTTTTTGCTAAGCTTTGGTGGAAAATCGACCGATCCGAGTTACAAAGGTTGTGAGGATCCAGAGCCGGATCGACAATTCCAAATCTAGATCGACTGATCCAGAGCCAGATAGACCGATCCAAAATTAGATCGACCGATCCTGGCAGTTCAAAGCCATGGATCGGTCGATCCCTGCTTTTTTCGATAATCAACCCATTTCACAGGCAAATCTCAATCGATCCAGCACCAGACCATGCTGTTTTGGCGGTTTCTCATTTTCAAAGCATCCTGGGCGATCCAATCTCAGACGGGGTTATTTGGGGTTCTGCCAACTCATTATAAAAAGGAGAAATTCTTGTTTGTGAGGAGGTTGGACGCTTTGTACATACTTGTGGCAATTTTCACTCTCAAAAATCACTTCGTACTCACATCCATCCATCAATTGAAGGGGATCTTCATCCAAATCTATCCAATTGATATAGAACATGAAGAATCTGAAGGGATTCGTGAACTGAATCACGAAGTCCGTTTGCCAAGGATCGTTAATTGGAATATCAAAAATAAATTGCTATGCCTATGAACAATCCTAGCATGCTCCTATATTATTATGCATAAGAAGGTTTATGCGGAATACCAGGATTGAAGAAACATGAAGAACGCGTGCGCAAAGATTCCTCTTGATCTTTCCCACGCACAAAGATTTAATTTCCTAACTGATTGAGGAAATAAATCTATGAAAATAATAATATTATTTTCAAAAACAAGGAGAGAGAGAAGAAGAAAAATCCTCCTGATTTGATCTTCTGATCTGTATCTCAACTCGATCTGCAAATCTGGTGAGGATTCTCTATCAGATCCTTTGCCCGGTTGAGAAGCAGAATTTCCTCGTCGCTCTCAGATCTTAGTCGATCACCACAGCTCCCAAAACCTGGTTTGCTGTGTGCAACTTATGATCTTGTGGTGTGTTGAGATCTGAGGAACTGAGGCCTATTTATAGGAAAATACTGGACTCCTATTGGGCTTGAGTTTCATGGGCCAGACCAGGGACCAAAATGCAAATAGCAAATAAGGCCTATCAATTAATTAATTCCCATATTCAATCCAGAATATAATTAATTAATTAATATTGATTCATTCCACCAGAGAATCAATACTGTCTACCTATTTGCTACCACGTTTTGAGGAACGGGTTGCATGGGCTCGGTATATCCCCACATTTAAGGTTACAAACATTCGTTAATTAATTTAAGCTCTGACAAGCTATTTAATTAATTAACATCTTATATTCCTGAATCAATCCACTCAAACCTTTTCACTTATGCTTGAACTTAATCAGTCTGCAGGACTTAGCATAACGAACCTTTTGAGCTGTTCAGGAAATGTCACCATCCTATACTGGATGTGGTTACCTAGTTCCAGTACCAGACAATCATACACAAACTGTTGTTACCCAAGATACAGATATACAAGCTCAACTAGAGCCTTTCACTGGAACTCAAAGTAATACACAATCTGCATATACTTCTTTACCTTCATTTAAGCTTAGGATCTCGTCAAGCCATAGAGACCTAGATTCTTTTAATGTCAGATAAAAGAATCGATCTCGACTTAGGTCCTTATCAATGTGTGCCCCACACCAGCATACCAAGCCATCCAAGATAAGATGCTTATTACTGCGTATGCTGCAGCCTACACCGACAGTTTATCCTGGAACTGTCTCAGCTGTGATAACTATTTATATCTCGCTAGGTCAAACGATCCATACGATCTTCCGTGATCTTCTACACACCGTATGATCTCCCTATCGACGAGATAAGAGGATAATTGCGTTTGCGACACATGTTTGTTAATTCCGACAGGAGATGAACATACAACATTTATGATTCCCAGTATATAAACCAATTAACCTTGTACATAATATACCAATCATAATGCTTTCAGTATATAAATCCATCAGAATCAAGTGTAGATCAAGGCCAAGGATCCAAATTGAGGAATTTGCTATTTCCAATCTATTTATAATGGCTAAGTTTTACTTTTCTATTCAATTGCACTTGATCAAAGTATGTATGGATAAATCCTTGACGATGTTGGTAGATTGAAACATGAAATGGAGATATTGATGCTTGGATTGTTTTTTACCTCCATTTCTATGATTGCACTCACTTGAGCTTTTTCCTAAATCACATAGTGTAGGCAATAACCAACTATGTGTGTGTTAGACACTGAAATTGCAGTGAATACGCGGATCTAGGTGTTGTGACAAGTGTTGATGCATATAGGTTTTGATCCATTCCCTGTGCGGAGATTGCCTATAGGTCGATAACCTACGGTCTATTTGGAGTGGAATTAGATGTTATAACATAAATGTTTGTGCGTTTAATTTCATCTACTCTTGTCTTGCCGGTACAAAGGGAGATTGGAAGTGTAGGGTAGATTGATCATCTTTAAATGGATTAAATGATTGTTTACATCATTCAAGTTAATTTTATAGATTCAATGTGGATATTGATCAATGCAAAACCTGCATACAGATTATAGTAAAGGGCAAATAAATTTATAGACAACCCAAGGGTTGGTCGATCCCACAGAGATAGTACAACGAGGGAGAATCATGTACTGAATATGGTTTTCAAAACTTTTGTTTGGGCAAATCAAACTTTGAAGGGTTTTGGTTTTACAAAACAAATAATTTAAAGGGATAAAAACAAATATTCAAACCCATAAAAGATAATTTTTGTGGAAAATCTATTAGTGTGGACTCAATTCCTTTGTCGGACAATTAAATCCTAAATCATTAACTAGTGGTAATCTCCTCTCAAATACACAAAGTTAATTAATTTCAATAAAGATTAGATTTTTCCTACGATTGAAATCTTCTTGGTCGGATAGATAATCAAAAGTATTAAACCCTAACTTCCTATTACTAACCTTCACCTCTCGGTCCTTCGATTAATAACTTTAACCTACCTCAATCTTCATCTCTCGATCCTTCGATGAGATTAGACTTAAACAAAACATAGAATTTAAACTAATTAAAAGGTTTGAATTATTGAATCAAAACATGCATCACAGATGGAGAAACCCTAGAACCTGTTTAGGGTTTTAGCCTAACATATTGAAAATAAACATTGCAGGGAAAATTAAAGATTGCATTAAAAAGAATAAAGATTCAACAAAAACTAAAGAGGAATTCTCAAAAACATAAAGTGAAAACATAAAATTAAAGATAGAACAATGTGTAGAAGGTGGAACAAAAACAGGGACTGGACAACCCTCGGGTTGTCTTTAAATTTATTTGCCCTTTGCTATAATCTCTATGCAGGTTTTGCATCGATCAAATTGGCGTCGTTGCCGGGGATAGTCACACGGCGAGTTATTACTGGATTATTTGAAGAACTTCTGGATTGGGTTGTATTTTCTTAATTTTTATTAATTTTTTAGTTTAGTGTTGTTTTTCTTAGTTTTTGGAGTCTGTTATGTTTCTTCTTAGCGTGCGTGTGTGTTGGTATTTGTGTATGTTTCGGCCGAGGTGAGTCCCACCACGGTCGAGACGAATTTTCCATCCCGTTCGAGACAGCAACTGCCATAGCCGGGATAGCCTGATTCTTCCTTGTTTTCAGTGCACTTGCATGAACACACGGAACAAAGGGAAAACACTCGAGCCCTTCATACCAGAGATTGAAGCAGTCTACAGGAACAACAAAAGAAATGGAAAAAGACTGAATTTTGAGATGGAAGCAAACCCGGAAGCCCCGCTTCAGAACATGACACCGAAGGAACAAAGACAATTTGTCAATTAGGTGCAGCAAATCAGGGCGCAACTTCTTGCAGCCCAAGCTACCCAGGCGGAGCAAGCCGCAAGACCGGCGGAACTGAACAACAGGCAGATAGTGGTGCCGCAGAGGTCCATCTTGGACCATTTTCTCCCACAGCAGGAAGAGGCCGGATTCAGAGTGCGGATTGACGCCAATAACTTTTGAGCTAAAGACTGGGCTAATCCAAATGGTGCAGCAAAATCAGTTTGGGGGAAGAGCCGTTGAAGATCCATACGCCCACCTCAATCTGTTCATCGAGGTGTGCGACACTGTGAAGCAGAATGGAGTCCCCAAGGACATCATTAGGATGAGTTTATTTGCATTCTCCCTCAGAGACGAGGCAATGTATTGGTATGCTGGGCTTGACAAAAGCCAAATCGGGACATGGGAGGAACTTCGAGCAGAATTCCTCACTAACTTCTTCCCACCAAGCCTGCTGCTGAAGAGGAAAGCTGCTATCACTACATTCAAGCAGCTCTATGATGAGTCACTACATGAAGCCTGGAAGAGGTACAAGGAGCTCATGCGACTCTGCCCTGGACATGGAATCGATCTCGAGATGCAGGTTTGTTAATTCTATGAGGGTCTGAACCCACACATGAAGGAGATGGTGGATGCATCTGCTGGCGGGATCCTGATGAAGAAGAGTGGTGCAGAGAGCATGAAATTATTGGCAAACATGGCCCTGAACAGTCACCAGTGGCCAACTGAGAAACAGATGCCAGTCAAAGCAGTGGAGACAAAACCAGAATTTGATGTTGTTGCGGAGGTGAAGAAGCTCCTAGAAGAAGATGAGAAGTTGGGAACAGTGAAAGTTGCAGCTGCTACTGAGCCGAGTATAGCAATTGTTCCGGTGGAGGTCGACTACATCAACCGGGGTGAAAGCAGTTCATCTGGAGCTGTGAATTCGGAGGTGAACTACATTGGCGGTGGTTATCACAATAACTACAGAGGTGATCAGGGGTATCACTACAACCATGGGCGATCTCACCCTGGTTTTTCTTATGCTAACCCCACTGCTGCATAACACCCTCCACCTGGTTTTGATGTAGGTACAGGAGGAGAAATCGTGTAGAAAAAATAGTCTGTGCTGGAAGAGACACTGGAAAAATTTATAAAGAGCTTAGACAACAGGTTCGGCAATGTGGAGAATGAAGTGAAAGGGATCGCTAATCACATGCAACTGATGACAAAGCACTTGCAGATGATTGTCACCCAACTGAGTCAGATAGCCACCACCTTGGGTACTCAGCACAAGTCGGGGCAACTTCCGAGCACAACAGAGATAAATCCAGCAAGGGCAAAGTTAGTAAATGCCATCTCGCTTCGATCTGGAAGGAGATATGAAGGCCCAAGCAACCCGGAAAGAGGATTGAGAGAAACAGAGGAATATCCCGTGGAAGACCTCTCTGTTTCGACCAAGATGAAGTCCATCCCGGTTGAGGCAGAGAGAAGCAGGACGGCCGAGGCAGAGGCCAACCCGGTCGAGACAGAGCAGGCTAGCCCGGCCGAGACAAGCGAAACACGGCTGGGGCAGAAGCAAAGCAGGACGGCCGAGATAGATGGATCCCGATCGAAACAGAAGCCCAGACTGGGTGAGAAAGAGAAAGAGAAGGAGAAAAGAAGAGTTGATCCAGTTGCTCCCATGCCTTTCTCACAGAGATTCGCAAAGAAAATGGAAGATTCTAAATTCACTCGTTTTGTTGAAAATTTGAAAAAAGTGAACATTAATATACCACTTGTTGAAGCTCTCAGGGAAATACCGGGATACATCAAGTTCCTAAGGAGGCTGATGAGCGAGAAGAAGCAGTTCATGGAGAACAAAACTGTAAGGATTCATGAGGAATGCAACTTACTCCTACAGAAGCAGATCCCGATCAAGAGGTCTAACCGAGGATGCTTTTCGATACACATCGAGATAGGAGGGAAAGAATTCCAGAATGTGCTGTGTGACACCGGGGCGAGCATCAACCTGATGCCTTGGTCCATTTACAAGAAGCTATAAATTGGAGAGATGAGAGCTACTACGATTACACTCCAGATAGCGGACCGATTTGTGTCCTAGCCCAAAGGTATCGTAGAAGATGTTCTTATTCGTTTTGGTCACCTTATTTTCCCTGCAGATTTCATTGTCTTTGAGATGAAGGAAGATGCCAAAACTCCGATGATCCAGGGAAGAGAGTTCCTCGACACAGCGGGTGTCCTGATTGACTGCAAGAAGGGGCAAATCACCTTGAGAGGAAATGAAGAATCTATCACCTTCTGCATAGACAAGAACAAGAGGAAAGGGGAGTGAAACCAGGTTACTACTGCTGAAGAAGAGGAAGAAGAAGAAGCAATCCGGTGGGAACAAGGAAATGGAACAGTGAAATCGGTAATTAATCTTCCGAGTATACCACCATCATTCAAAACCGAAAAGTCTTCATGATTGATTCAAGGGGTCGACGAGTCTGGACTCGACCGCCTTGGTGAGCTGAGCTGAGTCGAGCCATGACGGTAAATTAGGCACTGAATGGGAGGTAACCCATTGTATGTTTTCTATTTTTCGTTGATTATTCTTGAGTTGTTGTTATTTTGTCACTTTCACTTTTCTGTGTTTTGAAAAAAAAATTGAGGTCTATTTCGACCGTAGCAGAGGCTGCCACGGTCGAGACAGAGGTCTGAGACGAGGTGCACTTCGACCAGTCAGAGGTCGACAGGAAGGCTCCATCCCGGCCGAGATGATGTTCGCCACGGCCGAGATAGGAGTGTTAGCAGACACAAATCCACGCCGATGTTGTGAAGAAGGAGATAAAAAGTTGGTGTTAGAGGCCAACAATTGAGGTACAGTTTCGAATTCTGAATCTGACTTTCAAACTTATTCTCTCTGATTTTCGAATAAGTTTGGGGGAGGAAGATTTAACGGATTCGAAACTCTTTTCTATCTTTTATTTTCTTAGTCTAAATTTCTGCATGGGAAAATTTTTGAATAAATTGAGTTGTGGGAGTTGAGCATGATAACCCTAACAAGAATGCGAGATTAGAATTGATTGACTTTAGTTTGCATTGATTGTGATAGTAGTCGAGTATGCCCATGAATGTGAATACCGCATGATTACTTGTTTTGATACTTGCATTGGCATGATAGATAGATGATGATTTGATGTTTACTGTGGAAGAAAAATTTTCCTTAGTGTGAGTTTTTGAGCCTGAATTTCGATTGTGAGTGTGTCTGCAATTTTGAGTTTCTCTAGAACTTGCTCTGTTTCTTTTTCAAGACTACTAGTGTGCACAGGTTTAGGAAGTGATTTTTGGCCATCTTTGTTTAGCCTATTTTCCCATACACTGTCCTAATTAAATGTTATCCCTAGTCAGCCCTTTTGAGCCTATGATATTTTCTTTCTTTGTGTATGAGTTGGAAATAAATAGGGGAATCAACTCTTGTCTATGAGAGTGGGTTGGGATTTGTTTGAGAAAGGATAGGATATTATTAGAAGGGTAAAAGAAAAAGATAAGGTTGGGCTCTAGAAAAAAAAAAGAAAATAAATAGTTGTTGTGTTTAATCCTTATAAGCTCAAATGTATAACAAAAAATTGTTTAGAACATAAAAGGATGTGTGAAAAAAAAAAAGAATAAAAGAGCCTTGTTTGATGTTGAATATTATAGGAGATGGGTGGATATCATTAGATAGTGGTTTAGATTGGTTGAGGTGCGCAACTCAGTTGATTTTAGTCACTAGGCCATATATTTTCCTACCTTTCACAAAAGCCTACATTACAACCTTGAATAAAGTCCTTTCTGATCTTCGACTTGTGTGGACATATTTGAAGTGGAGATTGAGATTATTTGCAAGCCTATGGTAGAACTTGATTTGCATGACTCTTGTGTGATCTCATAATTATCCTAAACACTTGAGTGAATGAGCGAAACACTTCCATGTGAGTCTTCCACAGTTTACAAATTTTCTGATTCTTTCAAAAGTGTTGATGTCTTGTGGATTCACGAGTTTGAATGTGATGAATCTTGTGAGGCATCGCAATACTCTTCTGCAAGAACTTTTGATTCTTTCTTTTGTTGATTGAGGACAATCAAGTGTTTAAGTTTGGTTGGTTTGATAAGCTCATTTTTCTACACTCTTATCGCATTGTTTCTCTTTTCTTTTATGCATTTTTGCTTGTTTTCTTGAATAAATTGAGCATGAAGTATATATTAGAGGGTGTTATGCTTGTCATGGTAAGATTTCGCAGGTTTTAGGCCAAATCCAATGGAAACCCGTATCGAAAGCAGCAGATGTTCAAAGAAACAGTCACGACTTCTTCCACCGATGGAATCTTAGCTAATGGAGCATGTCATTTGAAATATCTTTGAATTAGCTTTCCAACGCAATTAGAATCGGGTAAATCGGAGTTCGGAGTGAAAGTTATGGCCAAAACCGTGAGACTGCGAAGAAGGGTCGAAAGTGGCGAAATTGGTCTCTGTTTCGACCGAGTTGAAGGCCATCTCGACCGGGGCAGATCCATCTCGACCGTGGCAAAGGTCATCTCGACCGGGGCAAATTATTTTGGCAAAATTCTGGGAGTTTTTCACATATTTTTGGCTAGAATTGCTTGGGATTCAAGTTACACATCAATTTGGAAGCAATGAAGACCCAAAAAGGGAAGTTTCAACCAAGAAAATCATTCCTTTTGAAGCCATCAATTCTAGAAGGAAATTCCTACCATCCAAGGCCTCAACCCTACTATTATATAAACTAAAAATTAGCTCAGAATTAGGGTTGTCCAGTCCCTGTATTTGTTCCACCTTCAACACATTGTTCTTTCTTTAATTTTCTATTTTCACTTTATGTTTTTGAGAATTCCTCTTTAGTTTTTGTTGAACCTTTATTGTTTTTAATGCAATCTTTAGTTTTCCCTGCAATGTTTATTTTCAATATGTTAGGCTAGAACCCTAAACATGTTCTAGGGTTTCTCCATCTGTGATGCATGTTTTGATTCAATAATTCAAACCCTTTAATTGGTTTAAATCCTATGTTTTGTTTTAAGTCTATTCTCATCGAAGGATCGAGAGATGAAGATTGAGGTAGGCTACAGTTATTAATCGAAGGACCGAGAGGTGATGGTCAGTAATAGGAAGTAAAGGTTTAATACTTTTGATTATCTGTCCGACCAAGAAGATTTCAATCGTAGGAAAAATCTAATCTTTATTGAAATTAATTAACTTTGTGTGTGTGAGACCGAGAGGAGATTACCACTAGTTAATGATTTAGGATTTAATTGCATGACCCAGGAATTGAGTCCACACTAATAGATTTTCCACCAAAATTATCTTTTCTGGGTTTGAATATTTGTTTCTTGCATGTTGATCAGATTGGTAGATTTTCCTAGAATCTGTGTTTTTTAATATTTGTTTTTATCCCTTTAAATTATTTGTTTTGAAAAACCAAAACCCTTCAAAGTTTGATTTGCCCAAACAAAAGTTTTGAAAACCATATTCAGTACATGATTCTCCCTCGTTGCACTATCTATGTGGGATCGATCAACCCTTGGGTTGTCTATAAATTTATTTACCCTTTGCTATAATCTGTATGCAGGTTTTGCATCGATCAAAAGGAATGATTTTGCATCCTAACTTACCCCGGTCGAGATAACCTTTTGCCACGGTCGAGATGGATCTGCCCCGGTCGAGATGGCCTTCAACTCGGTCGAAACAGAGACCAATTTCGCCACTTTCGACCCTTCTGCGCAGTCTCACGGTTTTGGCCATAACTTTCACTCCTGAACTCCGATTGGCCCAATTCCAATTGCGTTGGAAAGCTAATTCAAATATCTTTCAAATAACATGCTCCATTAGCTAAGATTCCATCGGTGGAAGAAGTAGTGTCTGTTTCTTAGAACATCTGCTGCTTTCGGTACGGGTTTCCATTGGATTTGGCCTAAAACCTGTGAAATCTTACCATGACAAGCATAACACCCTCTAATATATACTCATGCTCAATTTATTCAAGAAACAAGCTAAAATGCTTAAAAGAAAAGAGAAACAATGCAATAAGAGAGTAGAAAAACGAGCTTATCAGATATCTTACCAATGTCCTTTGTTCTTTGATTTTTGAATTCAATACCTTGTGTTTATTCTACAAGTGCTTAAGAGTATGAAAGTGATTGTTGAGAAATTATGATGAAGGTGGATAGAATGCATGAGTTAGTTTAAGCTTTCCTAGTTAGATTTAATTTTTTCCTAGGATAAATCAACACTCAACGACTTATTTCGTACCTCGATACAATTGCAACTCTTTACTACCTAGTACTCTAGCAAGCGAAGGAAGAAGGACCGGGATTTGAAAAATTTTATTCTTGGTTAGCTAGGAGTTTAATATGATTAAACTTTTAGCGACATCAGTCATACACTGAATTAATTAATGAACGTCTGAAATATTAATCATGGGTATTAACCAAGTCAATGCACCCAATTCCTAATTACGTGGTAATAAGGAGTAGGTCAACATTAATTCTTTTGTGTCTTGAATTAATGTTTATTAAATAATTATGTTCTGGGTTTAACGTGGAATTAATTAATAGGAGCCTCACTTTATGATTTGCATTTGATCCCTTGTCTGGCCCAATAATGCTCTGTGCCCATGAGGGTTTAGCAAACCCTAATAGCCCATTCTCCAAATCTATAAATAGATCAGTTCTCTCATTCCCACATAAGTTTGAAGTCTCACAAAATTGAAACCCTAGAGCGAGTAAGAGAGTTGGCGATTGACTGCAGTAGAGAGGGAAAGGAGAAATCGAGTTCCTCCAGTATAGTTTCAATCTGGTAGTATATCCTCACGAGATTTCTGGATCGAGCAAGGGAATAGATCAAAAGATCAGATTTGTAGGAACACCATCAACCATCTACCATTATTCAATCCGCAGATTTTGAGGCATTCCTTGAATCTGTGTATTAAATTAAATCAGAGCATGCATAAGGCATTTACTGTTTGTCATAGAATTTATTTTGATATTCCAAAAATAGAATCTAGGGTTAAGAAATAAATGGTGATTCGTATCGCCTATTTTAGACTTGGTTCCTACAGATTGTGCCACTCACACAAGGTTGGCAGACTAAGCCCATCATCGTAATAAAGAAGCATTGTTCCAAACATTTAGCACCACATGACAGGAGTCAGTTGAAAAGAGGCGATACCATAAGACCGAAGAATCATGTTGAAAAAGGGATGAACTGTAAGCCCAATCCAATTTTTTGTCGCGACTAAGTAAAAGACGACCATACCCAGTCATGATATGAACACCGTTCCCTGACCCAAGGTATGATAATGGAATAGTTCCCCCTAGCAGCTAGCCCCAATCGTCTTTGAGCCGATTTTACAATAACACGCAAGACAGACACACAAAACAAGATTGTGCTTGAATCCAAGGTCGACGCCTCATCTCCATCAGGCTAGTTAGTCATAGACCACTCCAGTTCCTCAACACCAACCAACCCCAAGGGTGTCATGCTCGTTAGATCCAAAACATGGATGTCCACCTCCATCTTGGAGCTTTATGACTTCAATGTCATCTGATCACCTACGGTAGCTCAAAAATAAGGCCAATAAAGACCAAATTTGAAATACTCAACAAGACCCACCAGACTCGTGCACGACTAACAAATTCGTGATGAAAACAAGCAAGCGAGCAAGGCAAAAACAAGGGGAACAAGACCAAAAGACAGGTACCCGAGGTCAAAGCATGACCCTTTGTACCCACGAACTTGCAGGAACAAAAAAATGAAAAACACAAGCAATGTGGTCACCCCAAAACTAAATACAAATAGGATACAAACAAACATAGGTAAAGCTACTTAAAAATAAAGTGAAAGGCACAGGCACAGAGGTTTGGCGTGAACCTCAAGAAACAACGAAAGTTCCCATGAAACCAGTTGAAACCCTAGCCGAAAAATCTAGGCAACAAATCTAAGCACGATCGTGCTCATCGACAAAATAAAGAACTAAGACAATGCACAAATTAAACCCAAACACCACCAAAATAAAAATCATTCGCGCGCATGCAACGTAAACCCAAAAATGGTGAGGAACAGGACGACACTGCAACAACCGCACCCTAGCATCATCTCAATAATGTCATAACTCCCACATACCGACAATAGAAAATTTAGAAAAGTGAAAATCATTAAAGAAATGAGAACCTCATAGAGAAATGAGCAGCGACAAACGGTGGCAAAAGCACAAAGGGAAAGATGACCCGTGAAACAACATAGAACGGTGAAGAATAGCTATGAAAAGTACTTGAGATAGCTTGGAGATAAGCTTGCGAGAAGTGCAAGATATAGCTTTGAGGGGAGTAAAAAGAGTAAAGTAGCGAAGTTATGCCGATTTGATGTTAAAAAATCAACAACCATTCAACATCCACATCCGCCCTTGAATTGGGAATTATTCATGTAATAGCCACCGAACGAGTAAGAATGCCACTATGCCATGTCCTAACTTACCCCGATCTCAAAATCTGTAACCAAACCTGGAGACAAGGCTGATAAACGACCCCACGCTTCTACAAAAGTCCACCAACAACCGCATCAGGGATTGTTCACCGACCCCCTTATGGGAAAGTACAACAATCCTATCTTTATCGAAAAAAACTCAACCTCATTGCCCAGTCGGCCCCCACAATCAGCTTATGCTAACAAGATCCATCCACTTGGTCGGATAGAATTATTCATATTAAAGCCAACGATGCCAACTTCCAATATAAAATATTAGTGGAGCATGTTCGGCCACAGAAACTGTAATAAAACCAGCAAGTGCCCCCGAAGCCACACAAAAGGTCCTTAGACACAAAGGGAATGCTAAAGACTGCCCCACGCCAATCTCTGGAATGATATCAAAGTGCAAGCCTGAGAGGACTACTCTCACACAAGAGAATATCTCCCGAGTTTATCCTGACAAACTGCACGAGTTCTGAAACCGAGCAGAGGCCCTTGGGATTGGCTTTTCGAAGCCACCGGATGCCAACCTACATGGATGTTCCAAGTGCGCAGAAGTGCGAATTGAGTCGACCTTCGGGTCACCTAAAGTTATTCTAATGGACAAGCAAACTTTGGTAACGCATCTAGGGCACTCAGGAGAACCCGTCGGAGTGCTCCGAGGCTCCGCACATTGAACATTGATCCAGATAAAACAGTGATGTTTGACTTCGACCCCTATCGCGAATATGGCCCAAAGTGAAAGGGGCTATTGTTGAGTTTGGACCCAAAAGGCCCAAATTGAAGAAGACCGATTCCATTCTTACGAGATGGACTAAATCGAATATGGCCAACCACCTAGAATGCGGCCAGATGCAGGCCAAGAATGAAGACAAGGTCACCTAGTAAGAAAAGCTGATGCTAATTAGGGTCTAATATCGATCCCAGGTTGGGTCAGAACCCGTCCTTAGGGCCGACTCAAACACTAACCCCTGAACTCCAATTCCGACCTTAAACAAATTGATAAGGACGAGCATTGAGAATATGTCACGGTGGTTGTAACTAATCCCGTGATTTTTGGAGTAAGCTTCGAGAAAACAAGGGTTGTAGAGAGCCTATCTACGGTTTCTTAGGGCCAAACCGTATGTAATGGGCCACTCTCCCTTGTGTCGGTAAAACAAAGACCATGATTAATCTTTTGATTCATTATTTTTTTCTCTATGCAGGTAAAAACTCTATCTAATCAAATAATAAATAAACTCTTCAAATTTTATTTTATATATTTTTCATATTTTTTTAAATTCAAGATGCTTATGTTTTTAGTATTTAATTCTTCTTCAATCAGTGTCTATAGTTTTCCTTACCCGATTCTAAGGTCTTCAATAATTTCAATTTCCAACTTCAGCATAAACCATTCAACACATCCATTCAAACATTAAGAGTGATTCAACATCAATTCGATACAAATAAATCGAAACAATAATCAATCAAACTAACTAATCAACAATTCATCAATGCATTCTAAACCTACATTATTTTGGGTCTATATGATAAAAGTATTTATGATTAAGTGTATTCGTATGAATAAAATGTTTGATACACTGGTCTTCATAAGTGTTTTACATTAACATAGTTGTTATCCTATCTATTGGGATGATCATATGGTGTGTAGGAAATTATAGACGATCATATGATTCATTTGACCTTGCGAGATATAAATAGTGTCACGACCTAGATAGTTCATAGATAGGCTGTCGATTTAGGTTGGGTCACATCAATGCATAAGTGAGCTTATCCTAGCTACTTGATATGTTGGTACATCTTTATGTAATTACGGGACCACAGTGAGATTTGACATCCTAATTGAAGGCTACAGGTCATACACAAGTTGACCACACTTTGACATCATTTGGTTGCGAGACTTTCCTGTACTATAATATTTGCATCTTGGGTATGGCGGTTTGTGTGTGGCCTCCTTAGGCTAGACATGTAGGTAATCATATCCGTTTTGAGATGGGGATATTCCCTAAATAGCTCAAAAGGTTCATTACGTTAAACCTTGGTTGAATTATCAAGTTAGGCATAAGTGAAAAGGAGTGAGTGGTACTACACAAGAAATAAGAGAATAATTAATTATGGTTAATTATCATAAGTCAAATTAATGAATGAATGTCTGAAACCTTAAATATGTGGATCATTCAAGTCTAGTACAACCCATTTAATGTAACGTTGTAATAAAGGGGTAAGTCAGCATTGATTTCCTTGGTGAAAGGAAATCAATGTTTTATTACTATATTATGTTATTCGTTAAACAAGGAAGAACTAATTAATGAGAAGGGCTCACATTAATATTTGCATTTGGTCCCCGGTCTCACACCACAAACTGCTTGAGCCCATATGAGCTAGAGTTTGCAAACCCTAAAACTATATATAACCGTTCTCTCTGCAGATAAAAACACACAATATTTACATGACACAGTATTCAGTACGTTAGTACAGAATAAAAGGTGAAATGGCATCGGCTACACCAATCGAAAGAATTGATCAATTCTCTGGAATCTTTTGTGGAATTCAATAGTCTATCCTCACCATGTGTCTCAGGAGCAAGGGAAACAAACCAAAAAATTAAATCTTCTAGAACACATCAATATTGATTTGATCCCTACATCTTGATTCCAACACAACTGCCATCTCGATTCAAGAAATTAGATGTTGCAGTTCAGGTATTCCATAAATCCATCCTCTACAATTAAATATTAGGAGCATGTATAGGTTTGCCTAGCTTATTCAATTTTATATTTATTTTTAATATCCTAAGAACAATCCAAATGGCAAAGAAATAATAAAAGACTATTAACATTGTCTATTATAGACTCAGATTCTACACATCAACATCAAGACACACACTAGCAGTAGAGAGTAGAGAGTAGCGAATGAAACAACCGGTAGCTGTCCCATCCCTCAAACGCAGTACCAAAGCAATTAAGTTTGAAAAGGTATGATGGTGGGAGTAATCACTGTGATGGGTTAGAGACGTTATGACGATAATGGTTAATGGTAGGAACTCACCTCCTCAACACGTGCACATCCTTCTAAAGCTCCTCCAGTGCAGCATCCATAGCATTGAGCCGTTGCACATAGATAGTTTTATCCAGTGCATAAGCAGCCCAAAAGGAAACGAATTCCACGAACAACTCTGTCATCCAAAGATTTTTCCCCTTCATCGAATAGCAAATCAATACCCTCGGATGCCCGCTGCATCATTGCAAACATTTGTGCCTACCAGTCAGTCATTTAAAAGAGTTGATGAACTAGCCTCTGCCTCATCAATCCTCTACATCACCTCATCACCACCACCATCACCACTCAAAAACCTCAAAGGAGTAATAATACCTCAAAGATGCTAGAAATGCATCACTACCAAATGAGGATGAGACTTAGCAGCAAATTCTTCGGGTTAATGATATCATAGACACTTTAAATCCCATAAGAGGAAAGATAAGAACCTAATTATCAAACTTATACAAATAACCACCACAAATCCCCGGAACCAAGAATTTTGTAGCCACCAAAGCGGTCATATCAAGACTTGCCGCAGTAATCAACCCCTCGTAATAAATATGATTTCTTTGCAAAGATATCGCCTGGCCCAAACTATCCATCACTACCCCACCATCGAGAATGTCACACACTTAAGCATGTAGTATTACAAAATAAATTCAAAGGAAAGTGTGTTACCAGCCTCATGGCGTTCAAACACCGAATCAGCCACCACATTCTAAATATTGCATTCTTCACTAAAAAGCACCCAAGCACATCTCTCACCCGTGATTTGTTCCCAAAACTTTCCCATGTTCCATCCATCGGGTACATACGTATAACTCATAGAAGATCCAAAGATACAATCTAACTCTTGACCATACAATATATATGACTCACCTTGATGTTTGAAGACAATGAACAATGGAAATCCACTAACCCCTTTTATCGAAAAAACAATAAAAAAAATAAAGTCCTTGGTGAGTTCAGCATACGCTGGCCACCACTCTATGAGATATTTAGTTGCCCAATCTTGTCAAAAAGAGCATTCACATCATCTTTCAATGAAAAAATTGCCAATTTATCAGGCCAAGGATAGCGAGTGCCCAACAGATCCTTGTGAACCAAATTCTACGACCTATTATACTCCTCATCCATGAATTTAACAAGCCTTCTTGGCACAACCACTTATAGTGCACTTCGTGCTCTTCTTGGTGCCATGTAGATAGAATTTAGTTAGGAATTTATGAAAACTAAACACAAATTTTCGAATTGAAATTTGTTGGGGATGATTTTTTAGCGGCACGAATTTAGGGCAAACGATCCCAAATTCAGCTTTATAATTGCACAAGACTTCAACCAAATCTGAAGATTCTGATTGAAAATTGCCTCGTAAATACCAAGTTTGATCCCGCACAATTTTGATTGAACTAGTTCACCCCAAAAAAGGTTTCGGTTGAAATTCTATTCATCGATCGTTCTCTCAAAATTTGGAGCTTTTGTTCGAAATAGACTTTTGAAATATGGCTCGTGTTTTTTTTCTCAAAAAGTTGTGGGTTACTCTCGAAATATTCCACTGTTTTGCCATCCTACAATAGCTCTCAACTCATTCCTACATAAACAACTCAACCTACAATATAAAGTTCATTCGCCAAACTCAATCATCTTTCAACAATAAAATTCCACCATCAACTTGAAACAATACAAATGGACAAGTATCAATCTAAAACATAATAACCAAAAAAGTATTATACTAACTAGAATCAAGTACTTTATAAAAAATATTAACATCGAAACTAACTAGAACAATAAGTACTAAATATATAAAACTAAGGATTCACTAGCAATATACAAAACAATCCTAATGCTTAAAGATTGGTTTTCCTTCCAATAAGAGCTTCATTTCACATCGGTAGCTAAATTACCTTATCTCCTTATCTAAGTTAAATATCTATAATGGTATGTGGTACATCATTCACAAAATAGTTCTTCACCAAATATCCATTCACTTTGACGATTTGGTCTCCATCCACCATCAAATCAGAGGTTCCATTGTTAGAAACTTTACTCTCTTTGTAGGTCCGGTCCACCTAGAAAGAAAATTACCCGCCATTAGTTTTAAATGAGAATAAACAAGTGAACCATGTCACATGGGTAATACTTCTTCTTTTGGATGTGCAATTCATGGAATTTCTTGGTCCTCTCCTTGTAGACCTTGGATTTTTCATTTATTTCATTCCAAAGCTCCTCCATTTCATTCAATTTTATCACCTAATAACCTTAGGCTTTCTTCCAATTCATATTCACAATTTTCAACGCCTAATGAGCCTTGTGCAGTTGTGCTCAATCTCCACCAGCAAGTGAAAACTTCCCATACATATGCAGGTTGGGTGACATACCAATTGACATTTTGCATGTCGTTAGGTGAACCCACAATGCATCTCCTAGCATCTAAGACTAATCTTTACTACATCACCGAATTCTCCAAAATTTGATCGATCTTCCTATGTTACGAACTCTATTTCCTCATTAGCTTGAGGATGATAGACTGTAGTAATACGGTGCTTCACTCCATAACGAACTCAGAGATTCTCCACAAATTTATTGCCCAAGATACTACAAACCTAGCTACAATACTTTGTAAAAACTTTAAAATAGCTTTAGCATCATTACTCGACATTAAACAAGCCTCCACCAATTGACACACTTGTTGGTCCCAGATCAGAGTTGTCGTGGTGAATAGCAAACAACTAACACACGAATGCAATGGAAGATTAATGATTATCTTGCACTTAAGTACTTGTCAAAATGTTTAGCTCAAGATTGTTCTTAGGGTTTCTTACAGGTAGATACTCTAGCAACTTTCGATGCTAGGTTTCAAATCACCACAATCAAACAATAAGTAATAAAACATTAAAGAACACACAAGATTTATAGTGGTTCGATCTACAAGATCTACGTCCACTCCTCAGCCGTGTCGCTGAGAATTTCACTAAAAAGATATTTGAAGTACAAGGAATCGCCTATCTCTTGTAGCAGGTAGTGAGCTTTCGACCTAGCAACTACAAAGCTATCCTCCGATGCTTCAATCTTTCGGTCTGCAGCTACAGCCAAGTGAAGGGCGCACCTTCGTAAAACTTATCCTTCGCTGTAATGGAGGTTTTATAGTTCTCTCCTGAACTTTGTCTGATTTGGCAATAGCCCGTCGGAGTCAATCTCTTTTAAGAGATGTGACTGCCGGATGCTTCCTTGTATGAAAGTTATCCCAATGATTGGATTCTTGAACAAAGTCAAGGAATCTCTTCAAGATAGTGTCAGATATTCAATGGGGGACACTATGGTTGTTGAGAGCTTCAAATACTTCTCTTTAAGAGGGCTCTCAACTGACTACTCTCTCTTTTGCTTTGTTCATTTTTGTCAAGGGAATCTCTGTTCGCTTTTTCCATTGTTAAAGTGTTTGAATGCGAGCAATAGTTGTTCGAGAGGTTTTGTCTAAGTAGTAGTAGTTTGAGTAGTCGTTGTGTCTCTCTCTGTTGGACTTCTCTTTTATATCTGGAGATTCAAACTTTGAATCTCCAGACCCGTTAGACACAACGGTCTTCTCCGTCCAAAATGGTTACTTGCTTTTTCTTCCTTTCCGGCATAGTACAGTCGCTTTTTACCTACTTCGGGTAAGGCTTTCATCTTTTGTTGTACCTTCTGTCAGAATGGGCGCCTTTAACAAGTGTTTGCTAACTATTTCCTTGCTTAGCGTTCTATCGGAGAATCCTGGAAATACTGTTTTAAGCCTCTTGATTGCTGAGCTCTACTTAGCAATCTGCTAAGTCTTTTGGTTGCTGAGCTCTTCTAGCAATCTGCTAAGTACTAGCGAATGCTGACCATTCAGCATGCTGCTTTCACTTGATATCTTGGCTTCTGATTCCTATAACTTTTAGCAATCTCTTCCATAGCAGCGAATGCTGAATCCTTCAGCATTCTACTATCTTCAATCTGCTGACTGCTAAGCGAATGCTCCTAGCAGTCTCTTCCTTTCTTCTTATGATTGCTAGCACCTTAGCAATCACTCTTCTTAGCACATGACTACTTCTTTTTTTAGCATACATCTTCTGCTGACTTCTCTAGCAGCTACCATCTGCTGAGAATACTTCTAGCAATCTTATCTATTACAACTCGATATTTTTCCTAAATAGTACATTACACGTGAGTTGCTAGACTATGCTAGACTTCAGCAATGATTGACCAAACTACTAAGGTTTTGATTCAACAAAACCTTTTACAAATTGATCCTAAGGGAGGAATTCACGAATAATTCCCAACAAACATATAATAATAGCAAGTAAAATATACCTATAAACAAATGAGGATGGAAAGGAACATATGAAATATATCCCCCAAACATCAAACAAGTAAACTGTTGTAAACAATTTATGGGGCATTTCATTTCGACGAGTAATATTCTTGGTTCGCTGACATCGGTTACATACTTTGACAAACTCAACACCAATCATGATAAATGGAAGGCCACTACAAAAAAGTAGAAAGTACCTTAATCGTTGTTCAATTGCTGCATTATGACATCCACGTAATGTAGACATATTCTAATCACACCATATGAACACTTTCTAAACAAAAACGGTTCCTCCAAATAATAAAATTGGGAATTTTGAAAGAATATCTTTGTTTGATGCATTTTTAAATCTTGAGGAAATACTGCCGCAACTATAAAGTTGCAAATCATAGCATACGACAAAGTACTACCAACAACCATAAATCTTCATCAGAAAAGCTTTCATTTATCACCACGTCTTTGTTATCAGCATTGATCGAAGTCTCACAACCTTTCTATCAAATTCCTGTAACAACAAAATCCACTTATTTAATCTACGTTTAGCATCCAGCTTAACAGACATGAACCTAATTGCAGCATGATAGGTCTACACATTAGACATCGTACAATTAAGTAAACACGAAACATGTCATATCCCTACACTATGATCACTGCTATTTTTAACAGATTAATTATAGGATGGTGGTCAAATAAGTTTATAATCTAGGAATGTCGAACCCACATGGAAAATATGCACGAGATAGTCTTATATACTAAAACACAGTTTCAGACTACTTGTTTGAGTAATTTAGCAATCACGTTTTAAGTATTAAACTTGGCAGATGAAATAAAAAGAGGAAATTAAATCAAATAATCAAAACACAAATCCTAGGGTAAAATTCATATTCTGGATAACAAGCAAGAACTAATTTAACTAATATTTGGAATCCTGCAATTATGTTATATTTCCTGGGTCGAGCAAATATAACCTAGATTACTAATTAGTGACTTCTCCTCTCGGTCTCAAGAACACCAAATTAGTAAATCTCATAAGCAAATCAGTTCAATTCCTACAGTCTAATACATCTCAGTTAGACAGTATAGAGAATATCATGGATTCCTAATCTCACTATCAATATTTACCTCTCGGTCATTCTATCAATAGCTAAACATCTAAATTAATCATCAGCTCTCGGTCCTTAAATTAATTTCGAATTATAAAAGAAACAAAGGAATCATGAACCAAGTTAATTAATCTTAAACATGCATTCAAATTAATATTAAAAACCTAGAACCTGCAAGGAATTTAGCTAGACATAATTGAAGGAAGAGACATAATTAAAAAAAATAAACTTGCATTAAAATAAAAATATAATTCAAAAAGTGCTTGAAAAATATATACTAGAACTCTACATAAAAGAAAACATAAAGGAAGGCATAAAAGAAAACATAAAAGAAGGCATCAAAACATACAGAATGGTCTAAACTAGAGAGGTAATTATAGTGTTTATTTGGGCTTTACGAGGCTGAATTCTATGGGAGATAGGATTAGATTTGATGCATATCTATATCCATATATCCTACATTGAATATATCTTCATTATTGAGTCTTGAGGGCTTCCAATATGATATATGTCTTCAATCTTGGCCAAATCTCGCCCAACATTCGTTGGAATCTTCAAGAAACACGTTAAAAACATTCGCATCGATCGACGCTGGTCTGCATCGGTTGACGCAAGATAAATGTTGACGGGTATCATTCTTTGTCGATCAATTCCGCGCGTTCTCACAGGTTTTGCTATAATTTTTGCTCCCGAACTCCGATAGACCTAATTCTAGTTGTATTGGAAAGATGATTCAAAGATCTTTCTATTGCTATACTTCAAAAACTCAAATTCCAAGTGTGGAAGATGTAGTTACTGTTTCTTTGAACATCCACTACTTTCGGCATGGATTTTCGGTGAATTCAACCTCAAACCAGCTAAAAGACACTACTACAAGCGCAATACCCTCCTAGAATGACTCATGCAATAAAAATAACTAAAATGCAACTAAAAACTAAGATAAATGAAACCAATAATGAGTGAAAATATGAACTCATCTATCCCCCAAACTTGAATATTTGATTGTCCTCAGTAAAAAGAAAAGAAAAAATTTAATTTCATGCAATCAAAGTGTGCAATGCCTCACAAGATTAATCACATCCTAGTATGAAATCTTGACAAGCACAAATAATCAAAATCAAGTTAGTAAACTTTGGAAGAACCTCACAAGGAAAACTATTTTGCTTATCACTCGAGTGTTTATGGGTTTAATGTGTAAACACTCATAATGTATGATTCACATCTAAAATAAGCTTGCAAATATTCTAATTTCTCCACTCCTTAAATGTGCACACAAGACCTAGAATCAAATAGGACTTTATTTTTTATTGTAATGTAGGCTTTTGTGAAGGGTGAGTAAACTTTGGCCAAGAAACTAAATTTAATTGAGTTACGCACCTCAACCAATCCAAACCACCATTTAATTTCACTAACCCTTCTCCTCAAATATGACAATTCAAACAAAAACAATACTTTTTCAATCATTTTATGCTCTTTGATTTTATTTTCATTTTTTTTCTTTTAGGGAGAGGTTATAAGGATTCTCATAATTCATTTTTTTTTCATTCTAGAGCTCACTTTTTCTTTGTTTTCCAATTCTAAAGTTTAGTTCTAGAGCTTATAAGGATTTTCCCTTTTTTCATTCTAGAGCTCAGTCCAAATCCCATAGTCTATTACATCTCAATTGGACAATATAGAATATATCATGCATTTCTGCTCTCACTATCAATATTCACCTTTCGGTCCTTCTACCAATAGCTAGACATCGAAAGTAATTGTCCCCTTTCGGTCCTTAAATTAATTTAGAATTATAAAAGAAACACATGAATCATGAACCTAATTAATTAATAATAAACATACATCCAACATAATATTTAAAACCTAGAGCCTGCTAGGAATTTTGCTAGACATAATTAAAATAAAGTAAACTTTAATTTAAATAAAACTATAATTCTAGAAGTGTAAGAAAAATATATACTAGAACTTTAAATAAAAGAAAGCATAAAACAAAACATAAAAGAAGGCATCAAAACACATTGAAGGGTCTAAACTAGAGGGGTATTTATAGTGTTTATTTGGGCTTTACAAGGCTGAATTCTATAGGAGATCAGATTATATTTGATGCATATCTATATCCATATGTCCTACTTTGAATAAATCCTCATTCTTGAGTCTTCAGGGCTTGCAATATGATATATCTCTTCAATCTTGGCCAAATCTCGTCCAATATTCGTGAGAATTTTCTAGAAACATGTCAAAAACATTCGCATGGAACAAAGCCGGTCTGCATCGATCGACGCAAAATAAATGTTAACCAGTTTCCTTCTGCGTCGGTCAATTCCACGCGTGCTCAAAATTTTGGCCATAACTTTTGCTCCTGAACTCCGATTGACTCGATTCCTGTTGCATTGGAAAGATGATCCAAGATATTTCTATTGCTATAGTTCATCAGCCCAAATTCCAAGGGTGGAAGATGTAGTGACTGCTTCTTTGATCATACACTGCTTTTGGCACGAATTTTCGGTGAATTCGACCTCAAACCTGCTAAAAAACACCACTACAAGCGCAATACCCTCCTAGAATGACTCTTGCAATAAAAATAACTAAAATGCAACTAAAAATGAAGATAAATCAAACCAATAATGAGTGAAAATATGAACTCATCAATCCCCCAAACTTGAATATTTGATTGTCCTCAGTCAAAAGAAAAGAATAAATCTCAAGTTCATGCAATCAAAGTTTGCAATGCCACACAAGATTCATCACATCCAAGTATGAAATCTCCACAAGCACAAACAATCCAAATCAAGTTAGTAAACTTTGGAAGAACCTCACAAGAAAAACTATTTCGCTCATCACTCGAGTGCTTATGGGTTTAATGTGTAAACACTCATCTTGTATGATTTACATCTAACATAAGCTTGCAAGTATTCTAATTTCTCCACTCCTGAAATGTGCACACAAGACCTAAAATCAAATAGAATTTTTTTTTTCTATATAGGCTTTTGTGAACTCTAAGGAAATTTTAGCCAAGTAACTAAATTAAATTGAGTTATGTACCTCAACCAATCCAAACCAACATCTAAGTTCATTTACCATTCTCCTGAAATATGACAATTCAAACAAAAACAACACTTTTTCAATCATTTTATGTTCTTAGATTTTTCTTTCATTTTTTTTTCTTTTAGGGATAGCTTATAAGGATTCTCATCATTCATTTTTTTTTCATTCTAGAGCTCACTTTTTCTTTGTTTTCGAATTTTAAAGCTCAGTTCTAGAACTTATAAGGATTTTCATTTTTTTCATTCTTGAGATTAGTTCAAATCCTACAGTTTAATACATCTTAGCTGGACAGTATAGAGTATATCATGCATTTCTAATCTCACAATCATTATACACATTTCGGCCCTTCTATCAATAGCTAGACATCAAAAGTAATCATCACCTTTCGGTCCTTAAATTAATTTAGAATTAGAAACGAAACACATAAATCATGAACCTAATTAATTAATCCTAAACATACATCCAACATAATATTCAAACCCTAGAGCCTGCTAGGAATTTAGCTAGACATAATTAAAATTAAATAAACTTGAATTAAAATAAAACTATAATTCAAAAAGTGTAGGAAAAATATATACTAGAACTTTAAATAAAAGAAAGCATAAAGGAAAGCACAAAACAAAACATAAAAGAAGGTATCAAAACATACTGAAGGGTCTAAACTAGAGGGGTATTTATAGTGTTTATTTGGGGGCTTTACAAGGCTGAATTGAAGGTACTCGTGAACTGAATCACGAAGTCCGTTTGCCAATGATCGTTAATTGGAATATAAAAAATAAATTGCTATGCCTATGAACAATCCTAGCATGCTCCTATATTATTATGCATAAGAAGGTTTATGCGGAATACCTGGATTGATGAAACCTGAAGAACGCGTGCGCGGAGATTCCTCTTGATCTTTCCCACGCACAAAGATTTAATTTCCTAACTGATTGAGGAAATGAATCTATGAAAGTAATAATAATATTTTCGAAAACAAGGAGAGAGAGAAGAAGAAAAATCCTCCTGATTTGATCTTCTGATCTGTATCCCAACTCGATCTAAAAATCTGGTGAAGATTCTCTATCAGATCCCTTGCCCGATTGAGAAGCAGAATTTCCTCCTCATTCTCAGATCTTACTCGATCACCAGAGCTCCCAAAACCTGGTTTGATGTGTGCAACTTATGATCTTGTGGTGTGTTGAGATCAGAGGAACTGAGGCCTATTTGTAGGAAAATACTGGACTTCTATTGGGCTTGAGTTTCATGGGCCAGACCAGGGACCAGAATGCAAATAGAAAATAAGGCCTATCAATTAATTAATTCCCATATTCAACCCAGAATATAATTAATTAATTAATATTGACTCATTCCACCAGAGAATCAATACCTATAATTAATTAATTAATACCTATTTGCTACCACATTTTGAGGTACGGGTTGCATGGGCTTGGTATATCCCCACATTTAAGGTTACAGACATTCGTAAATTAATTTAAGCTCTGACAAGATATTTAATTAATTAACATATTATATTCCTGAATCAATCCACTCAAACCTTTTCACTTATGCTTGAACTTAATTAGCCTGCATGACTTAGCATAACGAACCTTTTGAGTTGTTCAGGGAATGTCACCATCCTATACTGGATGTGGTTACCTAGTTCTAGCACCAGACAGTCATACACAAACTGCTATTACCCAAGATACAGATATACAAGCTCAACTAGAGCCTTTCACTGCAACTCAAAGTAATACACAATCTGCATATACTTCTGTACCTTCATCTAGGCTTAGGATCTCGTCAAGCCATAGAGATTTAGATTCTTTTAATGTCAGATAAAAGAATCGGTCTCGACTTAGGTCCTTATCAATGTGTGCCCCACACCAGCATACCAAGCCATCCAAGATAAGATGCTTATTACTACGTATGCTGCAGCGTACACCGATAGTTTATCCTGGAACTGTCTCAGCTGTGATAACTATTTATATCTTGCTAGGTAAAATGATCCATACGATCTTCCGTGATCTTCTACACACCGTATGATCTCCCTATCGACGAGATAAGAGGATAATTGCGTTTGCGACACATGTTTGTTAATTCAGACAGGAGATGAACATACAATATTTATGATTCCCAGTATATTAACCAATTGACCTTGTACATAATATACCAATCATAATGCTTTCAGTATATAAATCCGTCAATCTCCCACTTATACTCAAAGCATTATACAGGTGCTTTCCAGAGTATAACGCGTCTAAACTAATCTAGCTATTACATCAAACATTCTACGTGGATAGCTTTGCCTTCAGCCCAAGGTTACGTACATTCATCTCGTTGAACTTCTGAGGCAGAGCCTTTGTGAATGGATCCGCTAGATTATTTCTTGTATCAATCTTCTCTACTAGCACATCACCCCTTGCTATGATTTCTCGTATAATATGGTACTTACTTACAATGTGTTTTGTTGCTCTGTGAGTTCGTGGTTCCTTTGAATTAGCCACATCTCCCGAATTATCACAGTATATCGTGATTGTCTTGGGCAGCTTAGGAATCACGTCCATCTCTAGAAGGAAGTTTCGAAACCATACCGCTTCTTTCGAAGCTTCAGAAGTTGCCACCTCCCAATGTAAACACATAGCCAGAGGTGGACTTCTTTTCGTCTCGGACTACCGGGAAATCCGAATCAGTATAACCCACAAGGCACAACTCCTCACACTGATAGACGAGACAATAGTCTCTAGTCCTTTTCAAGTATTTGAGTATGTGCTTTACCGCGGTCCAATGCGCTTGTCCAGGGTTAGACTGGTATCTCGCTACCATGCCTACAATAAAGCAGATATCTGGCCTCGTACATAGCATTGCATACATGAGGCTCCCCACGGCCGATGCATACGGCACGTTCCTCATTTCATCTTTCTCCCTTTGTGTCACGGGACACTTATCCTTGGAAAGATATATGCCATGTCTGAAGGGTAACAGACCTTTCTTGGCAGTTTGCATGCTGAAATGGGCAATCACAGTATCCACATATGATCCTTGAGACAAGGTCAGCATCCTCTTATTGCGCTCCCGCAATACTTTTACCCCTAGGATGTATCCTGCCTCCCAAAGGTCCTTCATATGAAACTGCTTGGATAACCACCCCTTTATGCCCGACAATACTTCCACATTGTCGCTAAATAGGAGGATATCATCTACATAAAGTGCAAGGAACACCACGCTTCCGCTGACACATAGACGGTACACGCAACTCTCGTTTGAGCATTGTGAAAATCCATAGGATTTAATCACTTCATCAAAATGCAGATTCCCTGACTGTGAAGCTTGTTTAAGTCTATACAGCGACTTCCTTAGCTTCCAGACCAAATGTTCTTCGCCCTTCTGCTCGTAACCTTCTGGCTGTTGCATATAGATGTCCCTACCTTCTTCAAGGTACCCGTTTAGAAATGCGGTTTTGACATCCATCAGCCAGATTTCTAGGTCCTTATGTGCTGCTATGGCTAGGAGTATACGAATGGACTTAAGCATGGCTACCGGTGAGAAGGTCTCGTCATAGTCTACACCTTCGTTCTGACTATAACCCTTCGCCACCAGCCTTGCTTTGAAAGCTGTAATTTCACCATTCGCTCCTTTCTTTCTTTTGTATACCCATTTGCAACCTATGGCTCGACAGCCATCTGGAAAATCAATTTTCTGGTATACATCCATAGCCGTTGTGGATTCTATTTCAGAATCTATGGCGATCAGCCATTTGTCTGCATACTTATCTGATACCGCCTCAACATATGTCCAGGGATCGGTATCATCCAGTCCATTTTCCGGGATCAAGTCAGAAGACTCTCCCACGAACATGTACCTTTTGTAGGGTTTAAGTCTACGATGGACAACACGAGTTGCCATTATGAATTTCTTGCCAAGGATCGTTCTTAGGATACCAGGAATAAATTTTAATTAAATAAACCATGCGAATCCTATGCATGCTCCTACAAAATTAATTGCATAGGATGGATCTAGAGAATACCTGATTTCACCGTTTGATCTACAGATCTAGATCGGAGAATAACAACGATGAAATAGATCTGGGTCTAGATCTTGGACGCCGGCGTGGACGGTTGTTCCTACAGATCTGATCTTCTGATCTGTTCCCTTGCTCCTTGGAAATCTGGTGAGGATTGTCTACCAAGTTGGATCTGAGATCTAGAGGAATCGATCAATTCTTCCCACAGATAGCCGCCACCCTCTCTCTCTCAATTATACTGAAAACCCTAGTTTTTCCAACATCTATGATCTGATAGAGAGAAGGGCTTTATATAGTGTTAGGGTTTTGAGAAACCCTAACCCTAATGGGCTCTGAGCAGTTAATGGGCCAGACCAGGGATCAGATGCAAATAATAAAGTGGGCCCTCTTTATTAATTAATCCTTCCTTGTTCAACCCAGAACATAATTAATTAATAAAACATTGTTTTAACCTTCACCACGGTAACAATGCTGACTCGCCCCTTTATTACCACGTTATTAGGAACGGGTTGCACCAAACTAACATGATCCACATATTTAAGGTTTTAGACATTCATTAATTAATTTGGCCTATGACAATTAGCCACAATTAATTAATCTCTTATTTCCTGAGTTACACCACTCACTCCTTTTCACTTATGCCTGAATTAAATAATTCAACCTGCAGGGTTTAGCATAATGAACCTTGTGAGCTCCTCAGGGAATGTCACCATCCTGAAACTGATATGCTTACCTAAACGTCCAGACTATGCAGGCCACACACAAATTGCCAACACCCAAAATACAAGTATTAGAGTACATGTAAGACTCGCCACTCTAGTAAATTAAAGTGTGGTCAATCTGTGTGTGCCCCTTATCCTTCAGTTAGGTTTAAGATCATAGGAAGTATGTTAGGGATCTGGCTCATTCGTATGTCAATGTGAATGGCACATCCCACTGTTGATCCCATCAATACATAACAATGTACCGACACATCAAGTAGCTAGGATAAGCCCACTTATGAACCGATGTGCCGCAGCTTAGACCGACAGCCTATCCAGGGACCGTCTCAGCTGTGATACTGTTTATATCTCGCTAGGTCAAACGATTCATATGATCTTCTGTGATCTCCTACACACCATATGATCATCCCTATAGGCGAGATAATAGGATATTATGGTTCGCTGTATGTTTGTTCTATCAGACAGCGAGTATTGTTACGACAACATATATGAAGACCAGTGTACAAAACACTTAATCATATATGCTTTCAGTATATAATCCCAACACCTTTCAGGTTGGTGGATAACCCTCCCACTGCGATGAGGCATCTGAACCGTGTCAGTAGTTGGCACAGTACGTGTTGGTCCCATACCTTGCATTAGTGGTAGTGTTGGTATAGCCTCACCTATTGTAGGTGGATTTACCATTACACTGGGATTTCCTGATGGAATTGCTTCTTTGTCCTCAAGCTCGTGGAGGACAATTTCACTCTTGGATCTGTAGTTTCTCATATATTCGTCCTCCAAGAATCTCGCGTTGGTACTGACAACGACTTTCTGATTCTCAGGACAATTGAAGTAACCACCTTTTGTTTGCCTGGGATATCCTACAAACAACATCAGCTTACACTCTAACTTATCAGGTTCCTTAGTCAGCACATATGCTGGACAACCCGAAACCCTCACTCTGTTCAAACTTGGCTTTCGCCTATACCAGAGTTCCAGAGGTGTTTTAGGAACTGATTTAAAACGTACCAGGTTAAGCAAATAGGCCGCTGTCTCCAAGGCATATCCCCAAAACGAAATTGGCAAGCTTGCATAACTCATCATCGACCTGAACATTTCTAAGAGAGTTCTATTTCTTCTTTCCGCTACACAATTTTGCTGAGGGGTTCCTGGTGCAGTCCACTGGGATGTAATCCCGTTATCTGACAAGTACTGCAAGAACTCGTAACTGAGGTATTCTCCACCACGATTTGATCGTAGTGTCTTGATAGTCTTACCTAGCTTCTTTTCTACCTCAGTACTAAACTCTTTGAATTTCTCAAAGCATTCAGACTTATGGCGAAACAAATAGACATATCCGAATCTTGAGTAATCGTCAATGAATGTGGCAAAGTACTCATAACCTCCACGAGCTTGCGTGGACATTGGTCCACATAAGTCAGAGTGGATCAATTCTAACACATTCTCTACTGGACACTGACTTGCCTTAAAAGGCCTGGTCGTCATCTTTCCTTCTATACAGGACTCACAAATTTGATGCGGTACCACTTGGAAAGAATCCAAGCCCCATCGCATGCTAATCTTTTAATCCTCTTTAGATTGATGTGACCTAGTCTCAAGTGCCAGAGATATGTTTGATCCTCATTGGAAGAAAACTTTCTCTTTAAATGATTATTATTATTGGATGAGTTTGCAACATTCACGGAAGATTTATGCATACAATCTATGATATAGAGAGAGTTAATCAGTTTGCCATGACAGATAACACCGTTATTACCGATGATAGAAACTGCACTATAAAAAATAACTGAATATCCATCACAAAATAACTTGGAAACTGAAATTAAGTTCCGCCGAAAAACCGGCACATATAAAACATCTCTCAAAATCAAAACATTATTTTCAAAGCATAAAGTAAAATCTCCAATGGCTACTGCTGAGACTCGCTCTCCGCTGCCCATTGAGATGGTAATCTCGTCATGCTTCAGCTGCCTTGTCGGCCTGAACCCCTGCAAAGTATAACAAACATGGTCAGTAGCTCCAGTATTCACTACCCAAGAATGGGTAGAAACCGATGCTAAACATGTTTCCGTTATAAATGCACATGACGCACCTTGTCCAGTCTTCCTGACTTGACAATCTTTCTTCCAGTGACCAGCCTTGCCACACCTGAAACACTTGTCCCTTTTAGCAGGCACGCCCGGTGTCCTTTTTTGACTTTCTACCAGAAGTTGTACCTTTGGCTTTCTTCTTAAACGTTCCTTTGCGCCTCTTGCCAACCAGCGCAACAGGACGATTGCTAGAAGTAGCCAAAGCAACTTTTTCTGGCTGCATAACTGATTCCGCTGCCATCAAGTCATTGAGTAGCTCGTTAAGAGTGTACTCTTTCTTGTTCATGACAGCATTCAGTCTAAAGTTCTCATAGGACTTTGGCAGAGAGTTGAGGATGATATCAACCTGCGCTTCCGCATCGATACCACCTCCGTGCAGCGTGAGCTCATCCATGAGGTGATTCATGCCGACCACGTGCTCTCTGACCGTTCTTTCCCACGATTCCCCTCATGAGATTGAATCTGACTGCTCGGTCTGACTCACCATAGGTCGTTGTGAGGCTGTCCATTATGTCACTAGCATTATCATATGAAGATGCTGATGTGCAAGTACTTTGGACATAGTAGTCATCATATAGCACTTCACTATATTGTTTGACTTGAGCCACTTGTTATAGTAGCTCCTTTCCTCATCAGTCGATGCATTATGAGATCAGTCGGACGAGGCTTATCAAGGACAAACTTGTGCTCCTCTGCGACAAGGATGTAATCCAAGTTGCATTTCCATTCTTGGAAATTAGGACCGGTTAATTGGTTTTGTGCTAAGATATTGATTACATTCGGTAAAGACATGTCTGAAAAAAATAAATTAAAACAGAAATTAAAACATAGTCGCAAACTATTGAAACAATTATATATTGAAACCTTATGATAAAGCAATATTAATGTTTCCTCCAATTTGCCTAAGTATTACTATTGCAAGCCACACATGTGGACGTTTACAACAAAACACTTAACCAGACTGCATCTTTCAATTTCAGTCCTTTAATTGCAACCCATGCCCGGGTTCCTTAGACAGATGGAATTAATAATTGGAGACTAACTTAAGACCATATTATCCTACTGAGCAGGGACATCACAAATGAGTTATACTCTGGATAATATCTAAGCTAGCTTACCACCAAAGCCAACCCTCCCATATAAGGATCTATCAGAACACACCCGATCCCTATAATAAGGCTGTCTCATTTAATTCAATCCCTAGAGAACTTATGAAAATTCAATACGCAAGCTACACATGTAGACGTTTACGCATGAACTCCCACTTCTCACATGAAATAAATGTTTGTTATAAGAAATCTTATCTATTAGAACTTATGAATAATAAATTAAGTAAGCTACACATGTAGACGTTTACCTAATAAATTATCTACTTCCAATAAAGGATCGCTTTGTGGAGGTCTAACTAAATTATGAGCTCAGTAATTTTTAGTTCATAAATTATCCACTTCTAATTGCACAGATTATTTTATGCAACCATAATTATAACATTGCTAAAATTCTATCATGCATAGCATGAACCCCAAATTTATAGTTATAATTAATTACACAAAATAAATCACAAAGCATGCTTTAAAGCTGTAAATAAAAGCAGTAGACGTGCTCCTATTATCTACAACATGCTTATATTCTGCCCAATTAAATTAAACACGTATATCATGCGAAGACAGATAATAAAGCAAATAAAAAATGTCCTCGTGGCCCCATGATACGAAATAAAATTAATTCTAACTATTACAAGTTGAAATTAATAATACAGATCTTCGACTGGGCTCCCACTACATGGACTGAGACTTGAATTTATTTTCTGAATCTGGGCCTCCAAGATTTGATCCATCAGAAAATTGGACAACTGGGCAAGTTAACTAAATCGCGGGCCTAGGTAGACATTTCAAGCCAAATAGCCCGCGAGAACTTGGCCCGACGAGCCACCACCGGCAAACCACCGCCGCCGCCGTGAGGGCTCTCGGAATCGCGCAACAGCCATGCACGTACGTGCATGGTTGTAGCCCGCGATCCACCTCCTCTGACCGTTGCCCATTTTTCATGTCGCCGCCCCGGTTTGCCCCGACCGTCGCCCGAACCGCTGTTCATTTTTCTTCTCCATCGTCGGTCTCCGTGACTCACCCGAATCGTGCAAGAACGAAATCAGAAGCCCGCGCGAACCGCGAAAAAACCCTAGGGTTTTTTCGCACCCAGATCGCGCGCCCAACCCGCATCGCTGGTCACCCGAGCCACCGCCGCCACCACCTGCTCCGCTTGCTGACGTCGACCGAGGGAGAAGACGCGCTGCCGTCGCACGCCCAGGCCTGCTGCGTGCGCGCGCGCCCGCGCGCCCTGGCCGGGCGCTGCTGTCCCGACCGTCTGCCCCAACCTCCCTCGCGCCGTCGACCTCCCCCGGAGCCGTCGCACCAGCCCTGGCCGGCGTCAGGGCGCGCAGCGCTCGCCTGCGTGTGCGTGCGCGCCGCTCGCACTAAAACCCTAGAGTTTCAGCGCGCTGCTGCGCCGCCGCCGTGGCCCCGCCGCGCACCCTGCATCCGTGCCCCACCGTGCCTGACCTCCGTGCATGGCCTCCCTGTCGTGCCGACGCTGTCATGCATCGTGCGGCCCTTTATTTTTCGTGTTCTTCGTTCTTTGTGTTCTTCGCGTTCTTCATTCTTCATTTTATAGATTTAATTTTGAAATAAAAGATTACTTGGAATAATCCTAAATACATTCTAAAATCTAAATCTAACCACGGATTTATCTCGTGGGTGAAAAACGAATCCATATAAAAGGGCGGATTAACCCGAGAACCACGAGGACGAAAAACATACAATCAATCCAAAACCATCCATTGCATGCAATAAATAATAATAATCATGCATAATCATATGCAATATTATTTTTCAGATAGAGCCAATTAAATAAACCTGGCTCTGATACTAATTGAAGGGTTTCGTGAACTCAATCACGAAGTCCGTTTGCCAAGGATCGTTAATTGGAATATCAAAAATAAATTGATATGCCTATGAACAATCCTAGCATGCTCCTATATTATTATGCATAAGAAGCTTTATGCGGAATACCTGGATTGATGAAACCTGAAGAACGCGTGCTCGGAGATTCCTCTTGAACTTTCCCACGCACAAAGATTTAATTTCCTAACTGATTGAGGAAATAAATCTATGAAAATAATAATAATATTTTCGAAAACAAGGAGAGAGAGAAGAAGAAAAATCATCCTGATTTGATCTTCTGATCTGTATCCCAACTCGATCTGAAAATCTGGTGAAGATTCTCTATCAGATCCCTTGCCCGGTTGAGAAGTAGAATTTTCTCCTCGTTCTCAGATCTTAGTCGATCACCACCACAGCTCCCAAAACCTGGTTTGCTGTGTGCAACTTATGATCTTGTGGTGTGTTGAGATCTGAGGAACTGAGGCCTATTTATAGGAAAATACAGGACTTCTATTGGGCTTGAGTTTCATGGGCCAGACCAGGGACTAGAATGCAAATAGCAAATAAGGCCTATCAATTAATTAATTCTCATATTCAACCCAGAATATAATTAATTAATTAATATTGACTCATTCCACCAGAGAATCAATACTGTCCTACCTATTTGCTACCACGTTTTGAGGTACGGGTTGCATGGGCTCGGTATATCCCCACATTTAAGGTTACAGACATTCGTTAATTAATTTAAGCTCTGACAAGCTATTTAATTAATTAACATCTTATATTCTTGAATCAATCCACTCAAACCTTTTCACTTATGCTTGAACTTAATCAGCCTGCAGGACTTAGCATAAAGAACCTTTTGAGTTGTTTAGGGAATGTCACCATCCTATACTGGATGTGGTTACCTAGTTCCAGTACCAGACAGTCATACACAAACTGCTATTACCCAAGATACAGATATACAAGCTCAACTAGAGCCTTTCACTGCAACTCAAAGTAATACACAATCTGCATATACTTCTGTACCTTCATCTAGGCTTAGGATCTCGTCAAGCCATAGAGATCTAGATTCTTTTAATGTCAGATAAAAAAATGGGTCTCGACTTAGGTACTTATCAATGTGTGCCCCACACCAGCATACCAAGCCATCCAAGATAAGATGCTTATTACTGCGTATTCTGCAGCCTACACCGATAGTTTATCCTGGAACTGTCTCAGCTGTGATAACTATTTATATCTCGCTAGGTCAAACGATCCATACGATCTTCCGTGATCTTCTACACACCGTATGATCTCCCTATCGACGAGATAAGAGAATAGTTGCATATGCGACACTTGTTTGTTAATTCAGACAGGAGATGAACATACAACATTTATGATACCCAGTATATTAACCAATTGACCTTGTAGATAATATATCAATCATAATGCTTTCTGTATATAAATCCATCATGAATTCTATAGGAGATAGGATTAGATTTGATGCATATCTATATCCATATATCCTACTTTGAATATATCTTTATTCTTCAGTCTTGAGTGCTTCCAATATGATATATCTCTTCAATCTTGGCCTAATCTCGCCCAATATTCGTCGAATCTTCCATAAACACATCAAAAACATTTGCGTGGATCAACGAGGGAGTGCAGCGGTCGACGCAAAATAAATGTTAACCGGTTTCCATCTGCGTCGATCAATTCTGCGCGTTCTCACGGTTTTGGCAATAACTTTTACTCCCGAAATTTGATTGACCCAATTCCAGATGCATTGGAAAGATGATTCAAGGATCTTTCTATTGATATACCTCATCATCTCAAATTCCAAGTGTGGTAGATGTAGTGACTGTTTATTTGAACATCCACTGCTTTCGGCACGGATTTTTGGTGAATTCGACCTCAAACCTTCTAAAAGACACCACTACAAGCGCAATACCCACCTAGAATGACTCATGCAATAAAAATAAATAAAATGCAACTAAAAACAAAGATAAATCAAACCAACAATGAGTGAAAATATGAACTCATCAATCCCCCAAACTAGAATATTTGATTGTCCTCAGTCAAAAGAAAAGAATAAATCTCAAGTTCATGCAATCAAAGTTTGCAATGCCTCACAAGATTCATCACATCCAAGTATGAAATCTCCACAAGCACAAACAATCCAAATCAAGTTATTAAAATTTGGAAGAACCTCACAAGGAAAACTATTTTGCTCATCACTCGAGTGTTTATGGGTTTAATGTGTAAACACTCATCATGTATGATTTACATCTAACATAAGCTTGCAAATATTCTAATTTCTCCACTGTTTAAATGTGCACACAAGACCTAAAATCAAATAGGACTTTATTTTTTTTTCGTAATGTCGGCTTTTGTGAAGGGTAAGGAAATTTTGGCCAAGTAACTAAATTAAATTGAGTTACGCACCTCAACCAATCCAAAACACCATCTAAGTTCATTAACCCTTCTCCTCAAATATGACAATTCAAACAAAAACAACACTTTTTCAATCATTTTATGATCTTAGATTTTTCTTTCATTTTTTTTCTTTTAGGGAGAGGTTATAAGGATTCTTATCATTCATTTTTTTTATTCTAGAGCTCACTTTTTCTTTGCTTTCCAATTCTAAAGCTTAATTCTAGAGCTTATTAGGATTTTCATTTTTTTCATTCTAGAGCTCAATTCAAAGCCTACAGTGTAAGACATCTCAGCTGGACAATATAGAGTATGTCATGCATTTCTTATCTCACTATCAATATTCACCTTTCGGTCCTTCTATCAATAGCTAGACATCAAAAGTAATTTTCACCTTTCGGTCCTTAAATTAATTTAGAATTTTAAAAGAAACACATGAATCATTAACCTAATTAATTAATCCTAAGCCTACATCCAACGTAATATTCAAACCCTAGAGCCTGCTAGGAATTTAGCTAGACATAATTAAAAGAAGGCATCAAAACGTACTGAAGGGTCTAAAATAGAGGGGTTTTTATGGTGTTTATTTGGGCTTTACAAGGCTGAATTGTATAGGAGATAGGATTAGATTTGATGCATATCTATATCCATATATCGTACTTTGAATATATCTTCATTCTTGAGTCTCGAGTGCTTCCAATATTATATATCTCTTCAATCTTGACCAAATCTCGCCCAGTATTCATGGGAATCTTCCAGAAACACGTCAAAAACATTCGCATGGATCAACGGAGGTGTACATCGGTGAAGCGAAATAAATGTTAACCGGTCTCCTTCTGCGTCGATCAATTCCATGTGTTCTCACGGTTTTGGCCATAACTTTTACTCCCGAACTCCGATTGACCCAATTCCAGTTTCATTGGAAAGATGATTCAAATATCTCTCTATTGTTATGCCACATTAGCAAAAATTCCAAATGTGGAAGAAGTCATGACTATTTGTTTGAAAATCCCCTGCTTTCAGTATGGATTTTTGGTGAATTCGACCTCAAACCTGCAAAGATACACTACTACAAGCGCAATACCCTCCTAGAGTGACTCATGCAATAATAATAACTAAAATAAACTAAAATGAAACTTAAAACATAGATAAATCAAACTAATAATGTGTGAAAATATGAACTAATCAACTACAACTAACAATTTTTTCTCAATCACTATGTAATAATATTCAATAGAATTTAATGTCTTACTAGCATATGATATAACTCGAAAAACTTTATATCTTAGTTGCCCTAAAGCCACACCAATAGCTACGTCGGTAGCACCATACATGATCGCAAAAACATCTTCCCAAGTGGGATTTACTATCATACGTGCAATAACAAGAGCATGCTTCATTTTTTCTAAAGACTCAACACAAAAGGTACATCCTGTTCCAGTATACAGCATAAGGGTTTTGTAATTTTGGAAAAATCTTAAATAAACCTACTATAGAACCCTGCATGGCCTGAAAAACTTCTAACCCCCTTAGCCGACTTAGGTACCGACAACTAATCTATAACAACAATCATAGCCTCATAGGTCTCAAGGCCTAATACTCATACCTTGTGGCCTAATACTATACCTTCCTAAACAATAAAATGATATTTTCCCAATTCAACACAAAGTTTACAATAAACTGTTACGAACTAAAGCTTATTTTCCTTCTTAATTTAATGTTTTGATATGTCAAAACCCACTTTAGTCAGTTTTTTGGTTTTTCGAGTTCTAAAACTTTATTCCTTGTATAGGAAAAATCGAGTTGTAATAGAACTTAGTAGCTGAAGACTGAGCATAAGAAATGCTCGAGAACTGAATAATTGCACGCCTTGAAACTTGGTTGTCATCGAGTAAGGTCTTGACCAAAACTGATTTTGGGTACTCAGTATAAGGTCTTCCATACTGACAAAGAGACGTCAGTATGAGGGCTTTCCCGTATTGACTAGGAGAAGTCAATAAGAGGATGTTTTCCATACTGACTATGGGAAGTCAGTATGAGGGTTATCCATATTGACTATGGGAAGTTAGTATGAGGGCTAGTTGTACTGACCTTGGGAAGTCAGTATAAGAGCCTCTACCATCAACGCATGAGTTATTCGATGATATCTAAGCTCGGTCAGACTTCGGCATATTCATGCCTAAGTATAAGTCAGCATGAGGACATCCAAACTTGGATTCCTCAGATTGTAACTTAGTCTAACACAAAGTTAGTGTATAGTACACTAACATAGCAGAGCAGACCTATAGCATGGGCTATGATTGGAAAACATCCTACATGAGTCTAACGACTAAATTTATGTGTCTAACAGAAAGAAATTCAAAATGCCCGAGTAAGTCCTCTATAAATTGGCATGCTCTTCAACCTTAAATGGTTACAAATTTGAATGATTCTCAGTCTACAAAGAGTGTATCGCTAAGTCATCTCTCTGCTAAAACACTCTTGAGTTTCTGTGTTTTCATACGCGAGACTTAAGTTCCTGACTCAAGTTATTACTCCATGCTACTCTCTTTTATCACGAGGTTGAAACTATCCTTTCGTAAATATATCTTTACAAGATATATTCATAGCAGTCAGTTTCCTAATTTGGTATACTGATTCTCACAGTCGTTTGCCAACCACCTGAGTTCTGGGAAGAACAACAAACATCTAACCACCAGGAAGAAGGCTAAAGGTTGTTGTCTTCACTTAAATCTGAAGACTTTGCTTACAAAAATTTCCTAAGCGATTGACCATAACAGACCGAAGGACGGAGGTGCCGACGGGCTGTGTATAGATCATAAGGAGGCTTGTACTTACTTAGTGACTTATACAGACCTAGGATTTGAAAAGTGGATGTGGGATTTTTAGATCCGAACCACTATAAATATTGTGTGTTCTTTATTACTTTATTTATATTTTTGTCTTGTTTAGTTTCGCAAATTGACTTTTAAAACCTTCAATACATGTCCAAGTATTGTAGTGTATATTCTGTGAAACTTATCTAGCAACGACAGACCTAAGCTTAACTCTTATAGAGTACACTAAATTGAGTTCTATTTGTTTAGGAGAACAAGTGCAAGTTTATTATATTTCTACTTCCGCTGCACATATTTGTACTCTGATTTTGGGACCAACAAGTCGTATCACGCACCAAGATTCTTACAGACCAAGATTGTGTTAAGTCGCTGAGGACCTTGAACTTTGTTTTTGTTTGTGTGTATTCAAGCTTAGGTACGCAAAGCAGACACAAATTACGAAGTTTCCAAAGTACTCATCAGAAAATTACAAAGCTTGGGTACTGACTTCAGTACCCAATCATAAAAACAATTTCACCCACAAGTCAAATATGTTGGAATTGTATACATAAAAGCATTTTAACTGGTATATTGGGAAACGTTATGTTTGATATATTGGTAATCATTAATGACTAGCAATAAACAACTCATGTTTGAATTAACAATCATACGATTCAAACAAACACATCTAGTTATCTCGTCGATAGGGAGATCATAAGGTGTGTAAGAGATCATAGAAGACCTAGTGAGATATAAACAGTTATCACAGCTGAGACAGTTTCTGGTTTGGCTGTCGGTTTAGGCTGCAGCACACAAGTCCATAAGTTGTTTATCTTGACTAATTTGTGTGATTGGTACATCTGAATGTATTGATGGGATCAATAGTGAGATGAACCATTCTACTTGACATATGAATGAGTAAAGATCTCGGTAACTTGGCCGGATCTAAAGTCTATTGAAAGCTGAGGGTCACACATGGGTTGACTGTAACTTTGACTTGCTATGGTGGAGAGTCTTACAAGTACTCATATATCTGCATCTTGGGTGATGGCAGTTTGTGTGGGGTTTCCTCTTGCAGGATTTAGATAACCATATCTGTTTCAGAATAGTGACATTCCCTGGGAAGCTCACGAGGTTCGTTATGCTAAGTGCTGCAAGCTGAATCATTGATTCAAGCATAATCGATAAGGTTTCAGTGGTACTACTCAGGAATAATAAGAGATTAATTAATTATAGCTAATTATCATATGCTGAATTAATTAATGAATGTTTGAAACTGTTGGTCCTTAAAATCAGAGTCGTCGTGGTAGCGATAGAGTACAAACACGAAATGCAGCTGAATAATATAACGTTCACTTGCACTCTAGGTTATTTTTAAATGGGGTTTTGTTCGAGTTTACTTAAGTTCTTTTTCGTAGTTATACACTAGCAACTCCGTTGCTAGGTTTCAAATCACAGTTGCACAGTAATCAATGAAACAGTAAGCAGCTCAAAGACACAGAGTTTATAGTGGTTCGGTCAAATGATCTACGTCCACTACTTAGCCGAATCGCTAAGATTTTCACTAAGTAAGTATACGGTGTACAAAGAGTTGCCTTCCAGTAAAGCAGGCAGCCGACGTTTGGTCTGCCTACTTCACGGCTATCTTCCGATACCCCGAACTTCTCAGGTGTGGCTCCGGCTGAGTCAAGGGCGCACCTTTGTCAAACTTGCATTTACCACTTTTAGAAGGTTTAAAGTTTCTTCCAAACTGTCCTTCAATTGCGGCTTCAATGCCCGTCATAATCAATTCCTTTTCAAGAATTGACTCCTAGATACCTCCAATAAAGGAAGATATCCCAATGATTGAAGATTCTTGAATCAATTCAAGAATGCTACTAAACAAGTGTCAGATATTCAATAGGACACTTTGGTTGTTGAAGGCTTTCAATATATCTGGGCAGTGGTTTTCAACAGACTGCTCACAAGAGTTTTTGCTTTTTGTCTTTCGGAATCTCTTAAGTCCGAGTTAGTGTATGAATGGGCAGTCTTCTTTTCATCCTTTTGACTTGTCTTTTATAGTTGGAGATCCCAAACTTGAATCTTCATATCCGTTAGACACAACGGATCTTTCGTCTAAAACTAGGTAGACTTTCACCAACTTTTTATGACTTCGTTCAGACTTTCCGACCTACTTCTGACAGGTTAAGTCCTCGTGCATTGGTGGATCAGATATACGGTGTAGCAGCCGTTCAAACATCGCTTTGCTGAGCTTCTCCGGGACGGTATGCTAGTTCTCTATTATTATTTTACTACCTTCAACTTTGGATTGCTAGTGCCTTTAGCAATTTGCGGTGTGTTAGCAAATGCTGACTCCTCAGCATTCTGCTACCACAACCCTTTTCTCTTTAGCATCCTCTGATGTTTGCTGTAGGTGTTTCTAGCTACCTATTCTATTACAACTCGATATTCACTTATACAGGACATTACAAGAGTTGCTAGCCTATGCTAGAGTTCAGCAATGATTGACCATCTACTAAGGTTTGATCCAACAAAACCTTTTAGAATATTGTCCTAAGGAAGATTCAGGAATAATTTCCCAACAATTTTCCCCTTTTTGGTGCGATCGACGCTTACTAAGGATTGTTGAGACTTAGCATTGAAAAAATCTGAGTTACAAGAGAATTGCTAGACAAACTATCTCAGAATCTAACTAGCTTTAAGTCCTTAGCACCAACGAGTAGTTTTAAATAAAATTCCCCCTCAAAATTTGTTGGGAAATATTCTCGCTTAATAAAAGTACACATAAATACTGCAAGAAAAGTGTGCTAGAGCTCCTAGCATCTTTAAGAACAGCAGGCATTAAACAATCATCTAGCAAACATTTTGAGCTTGTCATCCACATTATGATTCGTTGAATACACTGAGAGTGTATATCAACTATTGTACGCACACGGAAAATCAGAAGTGGACAATGACATTTTGTCACGAATCTGATGATTTCATATATGATTTTGAAGGTACAGATACGGTGAAATCACTCAGAATCAGCAAAAAAAAATTTTGAAACAGGACAAAATAAGAACAACAAATAAGGATGACCTTAGTTCTGAGCATCTGGTGCAGGTTTTTGCTTCTCAAGTGTTTCAACCTTTTTCATAGTCAAGCCATGAGTTTCTCCAATTGCTCCATACGCGCTTGTTGTTCTGCTTTGTGTTTTGCTTCTAGTTTAATCTTTTGTTCCAGCATAGTACGCTCGAATTCCTTTTCTTTCCGCAACAGCTCTGCTTCCTCTGCCTTTACCCTAGCCTCCTTAGAATCCTTCGTTCTTCCCCCTCTTTAAGCGCATCCAAAACAGAAGCGGAGAAGGACTTATGCTGATCAAGATCAACTTGTAGAGTAACCACATTTGTTTGTACCGTTGAGACGGCTTCTTCCACATGCGTGATCCTCTCTTTCACATGGCCAACCGTTTGCTGAACTTCGACGACAGAAGTGTGAACTTCAGAGACCGTTCCTCGAACATCAGCAATCTCCTTTTGAACTTCTTTCATCTCTTCTGGCTTGCTGAATGCCACATTGGTGGAACATTGTTTTTATCAAAGATGCTACATATGACTGGAGATCGACTTGTTCAGGCTCAACAGTAATGGGGGTATCAGGAATGACCAGATCAGTCCCTGTTTGTACGGTAGTACACGCACCCTCTCCACCATCTACTATCATCTCAGCTGATTTTGAGACCAAGAGTTCCCGACCTTTAATATTTGCTTCCTCCATTCCCGAGTCAACATGATCCGTTGTAGCTTCTTCGATCACAATTGCCATCTGATTACTCACCACAGTCTGAGATGAGTCCAAAGCAGAGTCTGAAGTTTCTGGGGCTTGAATTAAGGCAGCAGCTTGATTGAAATCTTTCAAAAATGTAATCATTTCAGAGAAGCGTAGTCGTTTGGCTTCTTCTTCCTTGGCTTGTTCAATGGCAACTAGCTCCATGCTGCGTACTCGCATCTTCTCCTCGTATTCGCCTGTTCATTGTTCATAAGCAACAACAGCACGCCTCTGACGCTTTGTTAACTGCATTTGTGCTGCAGAGCGTTCATCTGGAGCGAACTTTGAGGGGGGCAGCGACACGGATGCGAAAAAATGTCTGTGAGCACGAATGACCTTTAATATCTCTAACACCATTTATCCGAGAATTGTTTCATACGTGGAGGTTGATCCATCCAATCATTCGCCCAAGCTTCTTCCGAACGCCAAAAGTTCAAGCCTTTCAGGGCGATGATTATTTTCTGTTCCTCAAAGCATAACTCATGCATTGTATAGTCATAAACTTTCCATCGCAGGAGCTCCTTTCCCAATAGTTTGCCTTCCTCGGTTGTTTCATTTATTTCAACGTAAAACACCACGACAATGTCCCTCTTAACTTCTTTATTGACAAATGTCATGATCTCATCACCCCAATCATGAAGATCAGCATTTAATTTGTCATCAAGGGAGACAGCTACGCACCATTGAGCTACTCTCCTGGAGCGAAAGAGTTTTGTAGGCAATCCATGAAATGGAATCCTCAAAACCTCGTTTTTGGCGGTGGGAAACTGGCGGAGAAACTTTGCATCAAATACTTCACCTGATTCAATTTCGGAATCAGAGTCTGAAGAGCATGTTGAAGCATCCAAGGCTCCAGCAGAAGATATGTCTTCCTCTATCTGCTCTTCTGCTTGAGTGTTGTCAGGACCCGCGATGAGTGTCTCCTGAGCAACAGAGGTTCCTTCAGCAGATTCCACCATCATACTCTTTTCAGTAACCGGCTCTTCAGCATGACTCGCGGTTACTTCTACAGTAGAAGATCTCACAGCAGATGTTTGAGTTTCCTTTTCAGCGGAAGAATTCTTAGCAGAGACAGTGGGTTCTTCGGTCTGCTGTCCAGCACCTGATGATTCAGCATTCTTATCTCTGGGAGGTATGATATCCTCCACTCTCCGTGACATGTCTGCTTCTAATCTTCTACTGTTGACAGATCCTCTAGTTGGTTCACAAATTTTTACCTTTGTCCCTCTGGAATGCTCCCTAGCATTGAATGCCCCAGAGTGAAGCATCTCAGCGAACTCAACATCAGATAGAGCTTCTCCATCGGGTACAATCAGTTCAGTTTGATCAACTTCAACAAGAACTAGCACACCTTCCTTTTCTTTTACCTTAGAGACAGCAGCAGTCGATTGTGTCATCTCTGCTGATTGTGAAGCAGAGACCGCTGGTGCTAACTGCTCAGCAGCTTGCTTAGCTTGTCTCTCAACATAGGTTTGCTTAACCTGTTCGAAGTTCATGTCTCTAGCATCAAAGTTTATCTGCGCCATTATTTTATGAAATTGTTTCTTTTTTAGCCTCTTTAGCTCTTCATTTCTCTTTCTCTTTGTTTGTCAAACTCCTTTGAGACGTTCGTCAAGACTCTTAGAGGACAAGGGAGTGTCGTCCTCCTTCTCCTTCTCAGCAGCTTGTTCAATAGAAACTTTCTTCCTAGCTTCTTCGATTCCTGCGTGTTGCTTTCCCTATTCTTGTGAATCAGCAGTCCTGAACAGACGTTTGCGCGTCCTCCTCCTCCAAGTGGTTGCAACATCTGTGTTCTACGCTATTGGAATCAGTTGAGAAACTTGACCTAGAATGAGAGTCGATGGCTGAGGGGCTTCCTTGGACATGATTTCATTTATTTTATCACTTGGCAGATCACCAAGTTCCACTATCTTCTCAAGATGCTGAAAACACTGCTCTGTTTCAGCGTTCTTGGTCAGTACAGCCACTTCATCAACGGTCAGGGGAGTGGCTTGCTGCAACACTTGCTCACCCAAAGAACGTTCATCCACCTCTTCATCAGAAGTGGGCTTTTCAGTATCCACATTTTTCTTTCCAGTCAGCTTCTTTGGTTTCTTGAAAACCAGGGGGTTGGCTTCCTTCTTTGTGACGGGAATGAAGTCAGTAGAAAGTAACTTCACGCCCTGATCAACTCTCTTATTGGTGAACAACATCTCTGAATACTTGCTTATCTTCAAACCGAAATTGACATTTGAAGAAAATGTCCCATCAATGGACATGTGATCATTCTTCCGAGCATGCTCTGCCCATCGCTTGAAGAAGAATTCTGCCCAATTTCCTTTGACATTATCTGTCAGGGCCATCATCACGGCATACTTTTTGGCTGATAATTCGGAATATGATCCAGCATCGCACTGGAAAATTTTAATCACCAATTCGGCTAAAATCTTGAAATCTTCCTTTAAGGTGTTGATAGGGGTAGCAACCTTTAAGGTTATCACTTGCCCTTTTTTATCCTTTAACTCGCCAGGTTTCTTCCATTAGTTCCATCTTCTCTCCATCTCCGCGATATCGTTCACCTTGTATTGAGAAATCCTTTCTCCATAATTTTGAAGGCCGAACATCTTCGCAAGAATCTCGGCACTGACTTCAATGATTGTACAGTAGACCGAGGCTTTGAAAGATTTCCTAGATTCGTCTATTACGGCCCTGGCATAGAATTCAGATACCATATGGGGTGAAAGTGCTCAGGTTCAGCAGAGAGATACTTTACCAATAGTTCGGAGTCGAGGATTTGCATGATCCATTCTGGGATGTGTTTCTTGGCAAGAGGTAGATACAGAATTCTATCCTTCATGATTTGATCGAGACGTCTCTGCTCCTTTGTATGACCCATCAGCTCTTTTTTCCGCGCCAAAATAACTAGCTGACTATAAGAAATGGAAGTATCTATGTCCTCTTCTTTACAATGTCGGTGAAGCCTGGTGCATGTCGCTCATGCAATTGCGAACCCGTAATGGGTGGGAATATAAAGGTGGGTGGTTGAAGTAAAAATGTAGATGAACTAAGTTCTGGGTTTTTGGTGGAAGATGATTCAGGATTGGAAGCCATCGAAGTGGATTATGAATTTTCAGATGAGGATTTTGAGAAAAATTTGAGAGAATGTGTGAGAAATTCAGAGGGCTAGGGATTTGAATTTTCTGTGAAGTGAGGTAAATAGATTTGAAAAAGGTATGAGTGACTGACTTGTAAGAATCCGATGGTTGGGGTCACTCGTCTTTAAATGTAATCGACGGCTGGATTAAAAGTGGTGTGTCGTATGGATGTACACGTTCCCACAAACTCGAGTACAGACGACGTGAAATGTCCTAATTTGTCGCCGCCGTCTGCGTGCAATAAATGCACCTCTCTTGTAATTCAAAATCATCCTGCGTCTAAGTGGTGGAGGTCAGCAGTCAGATACTTAGGCTTAATAACGATAGACCCTACTATCGAGTGATGATTACGGACTGTTGAGAAATCCCACTCAGTAGATAGTTCTCATACTCACTCTCTTCAAATAAAATATACACGACTCCTCGTCTTCTGTTTATACTTGAGTGATTCTGCTTCCGATTAGACATGCACTTTATGTGACGATTTCCTTCTCTGTGCTACTGCTTGAGTCTTGAGAAACATGATGATCCGACGTGTTCCTCCAAAATAATACGTCTCATCCATTACTTAGTGAACAGGACGCAAATGTGCTTATAAATAGCACGTCTTTGAACAATCTTAATATAGCTCCTTGCGTTTCTCTGATTTGACTTCTTTTCGTTGTTCTAAAGAACCTCGTTCCTCCTTAAAAAAATGGATCTTTCTTCCACTATTTACGTGCCACGAAATAAGGTTCTTTGTGAATCCGGCTTGTATTCGGAGTATGAAGCGGACTACAGGGTGGCTGAGACAGTAATGTCCAGCATTCACCATAATGGTCTAGCAAAATTCGTCTGTATCACTCCTCACTGCTTCCAGACGGCGCACTTGAGGGATTTCCTCCGATCAAGCGATTCTGTGGGGGATGTTATATATGGCTCCTTCTGGAATCGGTTGATCAAATGGACTCCTGAATCATTCGTTTCTGACTTCGACCTTCCCCGGGGTCCATTATCTGTAATGAGTTATCATGCGAAGGAGACAGCGCCAGAATGGATGGCATGGGAGAAATGGAGGGACTCTCCTCTGTTCGAATTTTCTCCTACTCCTTCTGCATATGGCCTCCAGACCAAGTACAAGGAAATTTTTCACATCGTCAGCGGCATGATTGTCGGTGGCGATCCTTATGATATGACTTTTAATCGGGAGATATGGAAGGCAATGATGGCCTTCGACGATAAAGCGGAGGTAGATTGGGCGGCCTTTGTCTTCCAAGGTGTACGGAGGTGTGTGCGAGGCTATCAAGATCAGCCTCTTCCTTATGGGATGCAGCTTAGTTGGCTGCTCGAACAGAAATTTCCGGACCTTGCTACTGGCCCTTCCAACCTCAGGGGGACTGACTACTACCTTTTCCGGCCCCATCCGCCGTATTAAGTGCTTATTTTCTTTTCAGTACTTGTAATTTTACCTCCTTTTGTTTTTGTAACCGTATGTGCATATATGACATGTTAAGCAGTTTCATTTCAAATGACGTGAAGTCTGAACATGCCATAATTTTGATCCTTAACAAACCAACTTTACTTCATCCATATACGACAAAAATACTGGAATCTTCTGATGGTGTTAGGTTAGAGCATAATTCCAAATGATTGTCTTGACTCACTACGGAGTAGACTTTCTAAAGATATCTTTATCAGAGTTTGAACCTCTGCTAAAATCCTAACAGCTTTATCATCTTAGTAGAACCATCAACTCTGTTAATTATGTAGTGTAATCTGTGTCCCGATTTTTCTAGTAGAATTTGATGTTCTGCTATCATTCTAGCAGACTTTGTCATCAGCAAAGTTTTTCAGTATCTAAGACACGTGTAGTAGTGAATACCTTGAGCCGAACGCTGAACTGACCATCAATTGTCACTGCTGAATTGATTGGACTTCCCAAGCAACTATGACGATCTCTCTCCTTGCGATGCTTCGAATTCCGAGAGATGAATCATCATGATCTTTAAAAAGATTTTTCAACAGTTCATAATTACCAAGTAATAAATGTCCTCTCTATAAATAACCTTCTTGCGATGAGCCTAAACACCACAAATTTCCTGATCTTCATACTTCTCTAAAACTTCATTCCCAAAAACATTCTCACAAACAAAATGGATTCTCCTGGACAAACTCTAGAAGTACGCCGCAACCAGATACTTCATGAATCTGGTTTGTACGCATACTACAACGATGACTGTGCCGTGGCAGAAAGAGTCAAGGCGACGATGAACAGGTGCAGGTTGACGCAGTTCGTCAGTGCCACCCCTCGCTATTATCATGGGGATCTCCTTCGGGAGTTTCTTAAGGGCTGCATGGCTGAGGAGGGTGCCATTTATGGGTCCTTCCTTGGCAAACTCGTTCGTTGGTCTCCCGACTCCTTCTCTCGAGATTTCAGCCTTCCTAGAGGTCCAGTCTGTGTTTTGAACTATCGAACGGCAGAGGCGGCCCTTGAATGGACATCGTGGCAGAAATGGCGACACTCTGCCTGTTTCGAGATTTCCCCTTATGCTTCATCTTCCGGTCTGCAGTCGCCATACTAGGTGATGTTCTGCATCGCCCACAACATGTTGTTGCGGGAAAGTCATGACGACCTCTCCTTCTCAAGGGAGGTATGGCAGGCCATGATGGCCATGGATGATGAGATTGAGGCTGACTGGGCAGGATTCATTTTTTAAGGCATCCGAGACTGTGTGCAGCTCTATCCCTCGGTGCCTCTGCTGAACGGAATGCAGCTCAGCTGGCTGCTGGAGCAGCACTTTCCTGAGATAGCAGAATGCTGGTCCACCCTTCTGGGAGCTGACTTCCTCCCGTACAAGTCTCGTTCTCCTTTCCGCTAAAAATTTAAGTTGATTGTTGCTTTTGCTATCCCACTTCCTTTTTTTGTAAGAATTTGTTTTTAAGGGATGAAATAACCTTCCTATTTTCAGTATACGTGCATCAGAGTTTTATTTCGTACATATATCCATTCTTAAGGCATATCTCTCATAACTTCGTCAATCCATCATGATAACTTCCAGTAGATCTCTTTCAAATAAGAGATACAAAATATATTAACTTCTAAAATCTGATCTACAATTTTAACACGTGCTGAATAACCAATCGATATCTGCTTAGCAGCTTCTTCACTAGCAGTTCTTCCATCATAGCAAACTTTTCTCAGTAGAAGGATCCAGCACTCAATAGAAGTATGCTAGAAGAAATCCAAGAAGTTCAGCAAGAATGAGAGTAGCATCTCATTCATCCATAGCATTGTCTAACTCCATGAGACCCAATTTTATACATGATTCTTTGAATCTGGTTTCCGCTAGAGGCTTTGTGAAAATATCAGCAATTTGATCCTCCGTGCATATATATTTAATGTCGATATCCTTCTTCTCTTGATGGTCACGAATAAAGTGATGACGAATATCAATGTTCGTAGTCCTTGAATGATGGACTGGATTCTTCGTGATGCACATTGCACTGTTGTTGTCGCAATAGATAGACACACATTCAGGAGGAATGTCATAGTCCTGAAGTTGCTGTCGAATCCACAAGATTTGCGAACAACAGCTAGCAGCTGCAACATATTCTGCTTCGGTGGTCGACGTTGCTACCGAATGCTGCTTTTTGCTGAACCAGCTTATCAGCTTGTGCCCGAGAAATCGAAAAGTACAACTGGTGCTTTTCCTGTCAATATTGCATTCTCCAAAGTCAGAGTCTGAGTAACCACTCAGCGTCAGACTATCTGCCCTTGGATACCAAATCCCCAATCCTTCTGTGCACTTCAAAAATCTCACAATCCTCTTTGTCGTATCTAGATGCGTCTTGTTGGGATTGGCTTAATACCTTGCACATAGTCCTACAACATATGAAATATCTGGTCTGCTGGCTGTAAGATATAGCAGAGAACTGATAATTCCTCGATATAGACTAGGATTTACGGTCTCTTCTTCTTTCTCAAGAGCTGCTATGCACGTAGTGCTGATGGGAATCCGCAGACTCTTTATCTTCTGTGGACAATACTTTGCAATTAGATCACGCGTATACTTCCTTTGATGGATAAAGATCCCTTCGCTGGATTGTTGTACTTGAAGTCCAAGGAAGTATGACATCTTCCCCATCATGCTCATTTGAAAGTTGCACATCATTAGCTTGGAAAATTTTTCGCAGAGATCTTGATTCTTCGATCTAAAAATCATATCGTCAACATATATCTGGACTAGTAGAATGCTTCATTTGTCCTCAATACGAAAGAGAGTCTGATCAATCCTCTCCTTCTTGAATCCATTGTCGAGCAGAAATTTAGAGAAAGTTCCATACCATGCTCGTGGCACTTGCTTCAAGCCATACGTGATTGCGAGTGAATTCAGCAAGATCCTCTTGCATGGCGTTCACCCAAGCAAACATCGCGTTGCCTTGTCTTGTTAGAATGAGATCATTAATATCTCCGAGAATGTCTTTAAGGCATCATTAGTCTCATGATTGGTATCCTTCGTCTCTTTTATAGCCTTGCACAGTAAAATAGATTCATCTAAAATAACATTGCATGTTATTTCCACAATTCCAGTAGTCTTGTTTAACACTCTATAGCCTTTGTGAGTGGGGTGACCATATCCAAGAAGTACACACTCATATGACTTAGGCAAAAAAGTGTTAAGTTTCGACTTTCTGTTGTTATGGATATAACATGTTGCACCAAAAACATGAAGATTATCTAGATTAGGTTTACGACCGTTATATACTTCATAAGGAGTCTTGTTGAATCGGCCGGTATGGAACTTCTATTCTGCGTATAACAGGCCGTCATCACTGCTTCTCCCCAATACTTAGCAGGTAACTCAGCGTTAGCTAGCATAGACCGCACTGCCTCTTTCAGCGTCCGATTCCTTCTCTTTGCTAGACCATTTTGCTGAGGAGTCCTAGTAGTGGCCCTCTCATGACCAATACCAGCCTCTGCGCAGAAATCCATGAGGATTCCATTACAGAATTCGGTACAATTATCCTAATGGATCCTCTTTACCATAACCTCTTTACTGTTTTGCTCCTTGAGGATTAGCTCAGGCAGAATGAGCTTCACTTCGTCCTTGGTCTTGAGCAGACGAACCCAAGTGTACCTAGAATAGTCATCAACCACCGCAAGAGTCTATATCTTTTTACCTACAGTGGGTGGAGTGACTGGTCCAAACAGATCCATGTGCAATAGCTCAAGGATCCTGCTTGAGGTAGCTCTTTCTGGGTTGGAACGAAATGACGCTTTAGTCTGCTTCCCTTGTTGGCAGGCTTTGCATACGCCTTCCTTACGAAAAGTGATGTCAACAGGCAGACCTGCAACAAGCTCATTCTTGGCAATATGGTTAATGGTTTTGAAATTTAGGTGGTTTAATCTCTTGTGTCATAACCATGTGGTTTCCTCCTTGTTTAAAGCTAAGAAGCATGAATGTTGTTGGCCACTTTGCCAATCGACAACATACAGACCACCTTTCCGGATACCTTGAAGTTTCACTTCTCCTGTGACATTGTCAGCAATTGAACAACCACAATGAATAAATGAAACAGTGTACCCATTTTCACATAGTTGGCTTATGCTTAGCAGATTATGCTTGAGATTTGATACAAGAGCGACGTTGACAATCCTCAGACCATTGCGCTCTATACATCCTCTGCCAAGTACTCTACCTTTACTGTTATCTCGGAACACGACAGATGGACCATATGATTTCTGAATGTCTGAGAATAATTCTTCGTCCCCCGTCATGTGCGCCGAACAACCACTGTCTAGGATCCACTCATTTGAAATGCCTGATGTCTTTGCGCCTGGATCCTGATCATGCAAAGGCAATTATGTTGATTTAGGTCCCCGTTTCGCGTCGGGTTCTGAAGGATTAGCTTGTTTCATTGCTCATTTCGGAACCCACATCTTAGTAATCTTCAAGGTTTTCTCCTTGAGATCCTTTTTGACAACCTTCTAAACCTCTTGATATGTGCATGCGTGTGGTTGTGTGTTGTGCTTCTTTGCCTTCATCGTCAGGTCTTACATAGGTGTATCTCCCATGTTGTGAGTAGCGATGGTATAGGGGTTTCACTGAATGATATGCAGTTTGTTTACCCCTAGCATAGTTAAGATATGGCTTCCTAGCACTTGAAACATAGTGCTCAGCCTTTGTCCTGGAATTTTCTGAATGCATCTGCCTAGAAGAATTATAATAGATACTTTGCTGAGGTCCAGCATATCTTAAGGTACTCTGCTGAAATCTCACATTCTGCTTGACTTTTTGCTGAGGTCTAGCATTGTGCCTGACACTCTGCTTGGGTTCAGCAGTTTGTTTTGAAGGGATTCGTGAACTGAATCACGAAGTCCGTTTGCCAAGGATCGTTAATTGGAATATCAAAAATAAATTGCTATGCCTATGAACAATCATAGTATGCTCCTATATTATTATGCATAAGAAGGTTTATGCGGAATACCTGGATCGATGAACTCTGAAGAATGCGTGCGCGGAGATGCCCTTTGATCCTTCCCACGCACAGATTTAATTTCCTAACAGATTGAGGAAATAAATATATGAAAATAATAATATTATTTTTGAAAATAAAGAGGAGAGAGAAGAAGAAAAATCATCCTGATTTGATCTTCTGATCTGTATCCCAACTCGATCTGAAAATCCGGTTAAGATTCTCTATCAGATCCCTTGCCCGGTTGAGAAGCAAAATTTCCTCCTCGTTCTCAGATCTTTGTCGATCACCACAGCTCCCAAATTCTGGTTTGCTGTGTGCAACTTATGGTCTTGTGGTGTGTTGAGATATGACGAACTGAGGACTATTTATAGGAAATTACTGGACTCCTATTGGGCTTGAGTTTCATGGGCCAGACCAGGGACCAAAATGCAAATAGCAAATAAGGCCTATCAATTAATTAATTCCCATATTCAACCCAAAATATAATTAATTAATTAATATTGATTCATTCCACCAGAGAATCAATACTGTCCTACCTATTTGCTACCACGTTTTGAGGTACGGGTTGCATGGGCTCGGTATATCCCCACATTTAAGGTTACAGACATTCGTTAATTAATTTAAGCTCTGACAAGCTATTCAATTAATTAACATCTTATATTCCTGAATCAATCCACTCAAACCTTTTCACTTATGCTTGAACATAATCAGTCTGCAGGACTTATCATAACGAACCTTTTGAGCTGTTAATGGAATGTCACCATCCTATACTGGATGTGGTTACCTAGTTCCAGTACCAGACAGTCATACACAAACTGCTATTACCCAAGATACAGATATACAAGCTCAACTAGAGCCTTTCACTGCAACTCAAAGTAATACACAATCTGCATATACTTCTGTACCTTCATTTAGGCTTAGGATCTCGTCAAGCCATAGAGATCTAGATTCTTTTAATGTCAGATAAAAGAATCGATCTCGACTTAGGTCCTTATCAATGTGTGCCCCACACCAGCATACCAATCCATCCAAGATAAGATGCTTATTACTGCATATGTTGCAGCCTATACCGACAGTTTATCCTGGTACTGTCTCAGCTGTGATAATTGTTTATATCTCGCTAGGTCAAACGATCCATACGATCTTTCGTGATCGTCTACACACCGTATGATCTCCCTATTGACGAGATAAGAGGATAATTGTGTTTGCGATACATGTTTGTTAATTCAGACAGGAGATGAACATACAACATTTATGATTCCCAGTATATTAACCAATCGACCTTGTACATAATATACCAATCATAATGCTTTCAGTATATAAATCCATCAATCTCCCACTTATACTCAAAGCATTATACTGGTGCTTTCCAGAGTATAACGCGTTTAAACTAATCTAGCTATTACATCAAACATTCTACGTGGATAGCTTTGCCCTCAGCCCAAGGTTACGTACTTGCATCTCGTAGACCTTCTGAGGCAGAGCCTTTGTGAATGGATCCGCTAGATTATTTCTTGTATCAATCTTCTCTACTAACACATCACCCCTTGCTACGATTTCTCGTATAATATGGTACTTCCTTTCAATGTGTTTTGTTGCTCTGTGAGTTCGTGGTTCCTTTGAATTAGCCACAGCTCCCGAATTATCACAGTATATCGTGATTGACTTGGGCAGCTGATAAGTTAGGATTTTCACCTACTTAGAATTTAACAATTAGAATTTGCTTGGATTGCATGGTTTATATGAATAAGTGATACTTAGATTGCAAAAGAAGCTTGTGAGGCATTGCACACTTGTATCTGCATTTTATTAGAATTCTTTTCTGCGAATCGATCGAGGACGATCAACGATTTAAGTTTGGGGGAGTTGATAAGTTAGGATTTTCACCAACTTATCTGGTTGTTCTTTGACTAAATGTGTGGTGTAACGATCGTTTTTGTACTAGTTTTCGTGCATGAATTGGCTTTTGTGCGCGTAATGTTGTGTTTGATGAATCATGCAGAATTTTGGCCATAAACAGAGGAGAGTTGGATTTCCAATTTCAGGTCCACGTCGATCGACGAGGATGTCTCGTCGATCGACGAGGAGAATGAAGGAGGAGCGATCGACGAAGGAAGAAAAGAGAAGATCGACGGAGGCAGCATCCACGTCGATCGACGCCATTGGACGTCGATCGACGAAGGCATTTCACCGGTGTCGATCGACACCAATCTCCCACGATCGACGTGAAGTCGAGAATCCTAGTCTGCGTCTATTTTGGAGATAAAGCCATATCTTCACCTAGATTTTGTATGATACATT
>JAPKLW010000528.1:414416-450123 GCA_026898455.1 Plectranthus barbatus
TGTTTAAGTTTCATTAGCGAGTATTGCGATTTTCAAAACAACCAAAACTTTTCAATTGATTTTCCTAACCAGTATTTCGAGAACTTATGATTTAGTACTTAAGGTTTTTCGTTGCTTCATTCCCTGAGGGATCAATAATTTTCATTTGCCGCTATATTATTAGCTTTGCTAAGTCGCTTGTTAAATAATTTTAGTGATCAAATTTTAGCGCCGTTGCCGGGGAATGAACAGAATTAATCTTACTATAAAATCTGTGATCTGTGATTAAAGTACTGATTTAGGCTGTAATTTCTGTATTTTCCTTTAATTTTTCGTATTTTCGTAATTCACGTCGATCGACGCTTAATCTTGTCGATCGACGCCATCTTTTCCTTCTCGTCGATCGACGCTCACATTCGTCGATCGACGCCGTACTTGTTTTCAGATTTTCGGTTGTTCGTATTTCAGTTCATTCCGTTTATTTTCAGTCTTACTTCACTGCCTCCTTTGTTGTACAGGTAGTGCATGAGTACACGAGCCAGAGGAAAGGACCCGCTATATTATTACCCGGATATTGAAGCCACTTGCAGAAAGATCCGAAAGAATAAGCGTACTCAGGAAAGCTCAAGCAGTCAAGCAATGGACGAAACAACCACCAATTATCCAACAGCAACCACCAATGCTAAGTGCAGAGGAGCAAGCTGTGCTTCTCCAGGAAGTTCAAGCTATGAGGGCACAGATCCAACAGTTCAACCTGGAGAGAGACCTCGAGAGGAATAATCCAAATGGAAGGGATATGCGCCATAACCCACTGTTCGATGACAATCCCGACAATGGAGAGGATGATAACCAGGATCCGCCAGGGGTGTCTGACGATGAGGAAGAAGAGGAGGCCATGCAGAACCGGTATAAACCTCGGTTCAAGGAAACAAATTTCAGGATTGGCATCAATGCCAATAATTTTGAACTAAAAACCGGGTTGGTACATATGGTTCAGCAAAACCAATTTGGAGGAAGACCAGCTGAAGATCCTTATGCGCATCTGGATAAGTTCCTTATGCTGTGCAACACTGTCAAAATCGGAGGAGTCAGCAAGAGTGCCATCCGAATGCGTCTGTTCGCATTCTCTCTACGGGATAAGGCACAATCATGGTTCACTGCACTAAACAAGGGGAGCATAGGCACGTGGACTAAACTGAGGAATAAGTTCTTGGAGGACTTTTTCCCTCCAAATGTCATTAGGCAGCGAATAAAAGAAATCATCATGTTCGCTCAACGACCCGATGAAAGCTTCAGTGAGACGTGGGATCGATTCAAAGAATTGCTGAGATCATGCCCCGGTCATGGTTTTCTGCCAGGAGAACAAGCAGAGGCCTTTTACGAAGGGCTCAATGAAAAGACCGTCAAGTTGGTAGACACCACACTTGGTGACTCCGTAATGACAAAGAGTAGAAAGAAGGCCATGGAATTCTTCCAAAAGATGGCTAACAACACTCAAAGATGGTCCTCATGCCGAACTCGACCTGTGAAAGCAATCGAGAAAGTAGTGGAGAAAGCCACCGAACAACCAGATCTGGCAATTGAGCTGAAGAAGCTTAAGGAAGAATTCGCAACTCTAAAGCAAGAGAAAGCAGTCACTGCATCGACGCGACACAAGCTCCAACTGAGGGGGACAATGCTGAGGTAAATTTTATCCAAAGGGGCAGCTATCAAAATAATTACCGAGGAGGATTCCATCAATACAATCAGCAGCATCATCAGCCCTATACCTTTAATCATGCGAGGAATCACCCTGGATTCTCCTACGCAAACCCTCAAGCTGCAGAGCAACCACAACCAGGTTCGTCGTACAGGATGGGGAGATAGTGGAGAAGAAGAAGCCAAATCTCGAGGAAATTTTGGCAAAGTTCATAGAAGGCTCCACTGATACGGTAGCCAAGCTCAAACAAGAAATATCAGGGGTGAACACCAAGGTTGACCAGGTGCAGAAGCATGTGCAGATTATTGAAAATCAAGTCAGCCAGATCGCCGATGCTCTTGGGACGAAACACAAGCCGGGACAACTCCCGAGCAACACTCAGGTCAACCCCAAGAACCAGAATCAGAGGAACCAGGTGAACGCCATAACCCTGCGAGGGGGTAAGTCTTATGAAGGGCCAACGCAACCAGGAACAAATACCCGAGATGAAGGAGAAGTCGAGCAAGACAAAGAGGGCAGCGCAGATGAATCCCCATCGACCGACGAGAGGCCTCCGTCGATCGACGAAGCATCAAAATCCCCGTCGATCGACGCAAATTCTCATCAATCGACGCCTGCTCCTACTCCACCCCCAAAGAAACCGCCTCTGCCATTTCCGCAACGGTTTGCCAAGACCAAGATGAACGAAAGGTATGCACGTTTTCTGGAGACAATGAAGAAGGTGCACATCAACATCCCATTAGTCGAAGCCTTGCAAGAGATGCCCGGGTACATCAAGTTCCTGAAAGATATGGTCTCTCAGAAACGACCCTTCTTGGAGCATGAGACGGTCAACCTCTTCGAAGAGTGCAGTGTCATCATTCAAAAGAAGATGCTGATCAAAAGGGAAGACCCAGGCTCCTTCACAATCATCTGTGTCATCGGAGGGGAGACCTTTGGGAAAGTCCTCTGTGATTCCGGTGCTTCAATCAACCTGATGTCATTGTCAATCTTCAAGTGGTTGAAGATTGGAAGTATCAAGCCCACAAAAATCTCGCTTCAGATGGCCGATCGATCAGTCACTTATCCGAAAGGCATTGTGGAAGATGTGCTGGTAAAGGTGAAAGACTTCAAAGACTTCATTATTCCAGCCGATTTTGTGGTGCTCGATATGGAAGAGGATCGCAACATTCCCCTGATCCTTGGAAGACCATTCCTGAAGACCGGAGGAGCATTGATCGATATTCGAGATGGAAAACTCACATTCAGGGTGAATAATGAGTCGGTGACATTCTCGATCTACAAGGCAATGCAGAAGCACAATGATGAAAGATACACCAAAGAATGCCACATGATCAACTGCTTCAGCCCGGTAATGTCGTCTCCATTCACCTCCCTCAAAAGCGAACCCGACTTCCTGGAAAACTGCTTGCAACATTCTCTATTCTCGTCAACAAATCTGGACGAGGCAACTGAGGAAATCATGGATCTGGTCGTGGAGCTGGACGTGTTTGAGGAAATAACTCGGGAAAAAGAAATCAAAAGAGAGCCACTGCTTCATCGATACAACCAGAACAACCCAGAAAAGATGGAAAACAAGCCCCCATCGATCGATGCCACTGTAGCGTCATTCAAGGCCGCAGCAAACAGCACGGTCTCCGTCGATCGATGGCAAACTGAAACAGCCGTGCTCCAGCTCTGATCCACCAGTCCTGGAACTCAAAACACTTCCGGCACATCTCAGGTACGCATTCCTAGGCTCTGATAATACTTACCCTGTCATTGTTTCTGCTTATCTTACACAGGAGGAGTTGGAGAAACTGTTGCGAGTCCTGCGGAAATACAAGTCCGCCATTGGATGGACCATGGGGGATATCAAAGGAATCAGCCCTTTGCTGTGCATGCATAAAATCATCTTTGAAGAAGAAGCCAAGCCAAAGAGACAAGCACAGCGACGATTGAACCCAATCATGCAAGAAGTTATAAAGAAGGAGGTTCTCAAACTCCTTGACCACGGTATGATCTACCCAATCTCCGACAGTAAATGGGTAAGCCCTAGACAAGTAGTAGCCAAGAAAGGGGGGATGCAGATTGTGAAAAACGACGACGAAGAGGAAATTGCAACAAGACCAGTCACGGGATGGCGGTTCTGCATCGACTACTGAGCCTTGAACACCGCCACGTGCAAGGATCACTTTCCCCTTCTCTTCATCGATCAAATGCTTGATAGATTATCTGGTTACCCTTTCTATTGTTTTCTTGATGGTTACTTAGGGTACAATCAGATAGCTATGGCACCTAAAGATCAACACAAGACAGCATTCACCTGTCCTTATGGAGTGTTCGCCTACCGCCGGATGCCATTCGGATTATGCAATGCTCCGGATACCTTCCAAAGATGCATGATGGCAATCTTCCACGATCTGATCGAAGATATCATGGAGGTATTCATGGATGATTTCTCAGTTTTTGGTAGCTCATTCAATATTTGTGTGCAGAATCTAGCTACTGTACTTGAGAGATGCACCGAGACAAACCTATGCCTCAATTGGGAGAAATGCCACTTCATGATGCGAGAGGGGATTGTGTTGGGACATAGAGTATCAGCCGAGGGACTAGAAGTGGATCGAGCCAAAGTCATAGCCATTGAAAAAATGCCACCGCCAACAAATGTTAAGGCTGTCCGAAGTTTCCAAGGCCACGCCGGATTCTATAGGAGGTTCATCAAGGATTTCTCAAAGATCTCCCGACCTCTATGCAACCTTCTGGAGAAGGACGTCTCCTTCGTGTTTGATGACGATTGTGTGAAAGGCTTCGAGAGATTGAAGGAGGCACTGGTAACAGCACCAATACTGACATCACCAGACTGGGATGAGCCCTTCACATTGATGTGCGACGCCAGTGATTACGCTGTTGGGGCAGTTTTGGGGCAATTAAAAGGAAGGTTTTTCCATGTAATTCAGTATGCCAGCAAGAGCATGAATCCAGCCCAATGCAACTACACCACCACGGAGAAAAAAATGCTCGCAGTTGTCTATGCCTTCGACAAGTTCCGACCATATCTAATAGGTTCAAAGACAACCATTTTCACCGACCATGTAGCCATCAGATATCTGTTTGCAAAGCAAGATGCCAAGCCTAGGCTGATCCGGTGGATACTACTACTACAAGAGTTTGACTTGGAGATCAAGGACAGGAAAGGGAGCGAGAACGTGATCGCAGACCACCTCTCAAGACTCGAGCCACCGGTAGAAGGGGATGATCAGCAGATGATGATCCGGGAAACATTCCCTGACGAACAGATCTGCATCGCTAGGGAATTGAAAGAGATGTACGATTCCAAGACACCCTAGTATGCAGATTTCGCCAACTACTTGGTTGGCGGTGTTCTCCCTCCAGACTCTTCTCCATATGCAAGGAAGAAGTTTATGCATGATGTTAGAGTCTATTACTGGGAGGATCCCTACTTATGGCGTAAATGTGCTGATGGCGTCATCCGCCGCTGTGTGCCTCAGTCCGAGTGGCAACAAATCTTCGAAGCCTGCCACTCATCTCCTAGTAGTGGCCATCACTCAGCCAACCGGACCGCATTCAAAATCTTTGCCAGCGGATTCTACTAGCCATCCATATACGAGATCTGCTGCGGATGGATAACAGGTTGTGATCGCTGCCAGAGGACCGGCAACATCTCGCAAAGGAACGAAATGCCACAGACACCGGTCATCGAAGTCGAGATCTTTGATGTTTGGGGGATCGACTTCATGGGACCCTTTCCACCATCTCAAGGGTTCTCTTACATCCTCTTGGCAGTGGACTACGTATCACGATGGGTCGAGGCTACTCCAACAGTCACAAATGACTCCAAGGTAGTCATCAAGTTCCTACAAAAACTGATAACACGATTTGGGACACCAAGAGCCTTGGTAAGCGACGGGGGATCCCACTTCTGCAACAAATGGCTTGCTACCCTTCTCGCCAGTTACGGAGTCAAACACCGAGTCACCACACCATATCATCCACAAGGGAATGGGCTGATGGAGCTGTCCAACCGAGAAATCAAGCAAATCTTGGAGAAGACGGTGAAGCAAAGAAGGGAGTGGGCGGCAGTGCTTGATGATGCATTATGGGCATACCGCACCGCCTACAAAACACCAATTGGGACGTCACCCTATCAGCTGATCTTCGGGAAGTCCTGTCACTTGCCGGTGGAGATGGAGCACAAGGCTTGGAGAGAAGTAAAAGAACTTAATCTAGATTGGAGCACAGCCGTAGAAGAGCGCGCCATGGCATTGAATGAATTAGAAGACTTCCGAGACAAAGCTTATGAGAACAATGTCATCTACAAGAATAGGGCAAAGAGGTTCCACGACAAAAGGATTCGCTCACATATTTTCCATTCAGGTGACAAAGTTCTCCTCTTAAAATCCCATCTCAGATTCATGCCCGGGAAGTTACAATCAAAGTGGGCCGGACCACACACCGTCATCTGCCAATTTATGAACGGTGTAGTTGAACTAGCTGGCCAAGATGGGAAGAACTTCAAGGTGAACGGACAGAACCTGAAACCATACTTCACACCACTTCAAATTAAAGCGGTGAAGAAGTACTACTTGAACCGTCCTTGAAGGCACAGGTATTGTCGAGCTAGCGACATAAAACCAGCACTGGTTGGGAGGTAACCCAACACTTTACCGCTTTCTTTATTTCTGTTTTTAGTCAGTTGAGTCGAGTCAGTCAAATTTTGTGTTTTTAGAAAAATAGTTGGGTCCAGTCATCTGTCGGAACACGTCGATCGCTGCTTCTTGCCAGCGATAGACGAGGGAACGTCAACCACGTCGATCGACGCAATTCTTCATCGATCGACGAGAAAGTTTTTCCTTCGTCGATCGACGGGAATGCCTCGTCGATCGATGCAAACTTTTCTGAGGACTGGACAGACACGGGTTTAAAACCCAAAACCCTCACTCCTCTCACTCACAAACACACTTGCACGATTTTTTCTTCTCTCCAAACACCCACTCGAATTTTTCTCTCCAAATCAGACGCTTCCACCCACGGTATGTATCCTAACACTGTCCTCTTTGATTATTTCTTGTCATTGAAGTATTTGAGCATGATTTTGTTAGAAAATTGAGTTTGGGACACTTGTGTCCATTTTTGCAATTTTGACGATTTCGTTGCTTTCCATGATGATAAATCGATATGGTTGATTGTTTTAGTCGATACACTTCTATATCTTGGATTGGTAGTTAGGATTGCTTTGAATTTGATGATCGTAGGTTTGGGGGGATAATTCTTGTTTGAAGTGTTGCTCTTATCCTGCTATTTTTGAGATAAATTCATTCAATGATGCAATATGCTAGGATAGAGGGTGAATTGAATAGATTTTGAATCAATTTTGCATGGGTAGAGACATTTTGTGGACAATTGAACAATTCATTGTTGTAATGTTGGGAATGTTGTGAAGTTGCTCTAAGGAGTTTTGACATGAGTTTTTTTTTCCACTACCCTTGCAGATTGATCATGGACTTCCATCCCACCTTCGCAAAAAAGGCTCATGAGAGACGCTTTCGGAAATTCTCTAGCGAAGAGTTTGCCATCCGACAGACACTTTACCCATGCCCGGAAACAATGCATTGGCTAGGAATTCGAGCTGATGTGGAGGCTCTTCTTCAGCGAGTAAACTGGAGTGCTTGGATGACAGCACAGTGGCCGACCTATCCGTCGCTGGTCTCGGAGTTTCTTGCCTCACTCCATGTTTTTGAGGTCCAGCCAGAGTCCGAGCCGACCACCATCTCCGAGTTTTGACATTGCTCGCTTCTGGAGACAGATAGCAGCTGATGCTAAGGAGGACTTGCGGGAATTTGACTCGGGGAACCTGAAGGCTTCCTCCATCGACAATCCAGTGTTCCGGTATCTCCAGAGATGCATGGGGGTGTCCATCATAGGCAGACACGAGAGCGGCAAGGTGAGAGTGGGGGAATTGTACGCCATCTACTGCATGCTGACCGGCGAGAAGTTAAGTTTTGCGGCGTTGGTCATAGACCAGTGGAGGCATCAGATCAAGGCCTCCAAGGGGAACATCTGGAGCGGGGGATTGATTACCCCGATTGCGGAGTATGTGGGCATCGATCTGTCAGATATCGAGTCGATTGAGGAGGACAGCCGAGGACTTGGCACCGGAGCTCTGGTGAAGATGCTGATGTTGTCACCACGAGATGCGGGTTGGTCTCTGCGGATGTCCAATGGGGACAGGTTCCCATTGCCACAGAGGAACCTCACTCGCGTCACTGATTATCACTTCCGTGATAATTGGTGGATGAGCACACCAGCCCACTTGAGGCTCATGGTCGGAGCACAGGGAGGTCTCGATACCTCCCGACTTCATCACCGGCCGCTGGCTCAGCCCGACCAGAGACAGCCACAGACACCTCCTAAAGGACCCGAGGAGGAGGCGCCAGAGGATGACAGACACGACGGGGGCAAACTGGTAGGCATTTTTCCGGCCACTATGCGGGAGAGTCTTCATCTTCCGGAGGAGTGGATCTGGCGATGATGTACCAGTTCATGCAGCAGCAGGCTGTTCTGCATGCCGAGGAGCACACCCAGCAGGCGACTTTTTGTCAGCACGTGACCACGAGGCTCAACACCCTCCACACGCTGATGCAGCGCCTTCTCCTGAACACCCAGCCCGACTCTGTCTACCTCCGACGCCACAGAGAGCGCCAGGACCGCCGGCGGCAACTTCCCGTTTGGCCTGCCCCCGATGTTGAGATGGAGGATCCTCCAGAGGAGGAATGAGGTACCGTTTCCTTTTTCCTTATCTAACTTTCAAACTTGTTCACTCATTCGAATGGAACAAGTTTGGGGGGATGAGGATAGGAAAAGGGAAACATTTGTTTGTTTTTATTTTCCTGCTTTATTTTAAGTTTTTGTTGTTTCGTTGTTTTTCTGTTTTTGTTTTTTATTTTTGTTTTTTCTGAACCATCACCATCCTTGTTCTTTTGCTTCAATGTGAACAATTGCTCTCTGCAAGGCTTTTTACTCAAAATTAGGTATTTTTGAACTCTTGATTTGTGGTACTTGTTCAGAGTTGAATAGTCTAGAGTATTGTTTTAGGAGCTTTTGAACATAGGATAGTCGGAACTACTTTTGATTATGTTGGTGTTGGAATTGAATACTTGTCTTTCCTTGGAATTAAATTGTAGGTTGATAATTGAGATATTTGCTGATTAAGAATGATAATCCATGTGATAAAGTAGCCGATGATAGGAGTTGCTTTGCCTGATAAGTTGACTTTTGAAATATAAATTTTTGTATGATAACTGTTCAAAAATTGGGTAATTGTTGAGGAGTAACGAAAATTTCTACCTTGTGAGAAATTGTGCCATCTTTTCGTTTGATGAGTGACAAAGTCATTAGATTTACTTCCTAGAATTTGATGAATTTCTCTCTCGAGGTTGCATTAAGTGTGGTAATAAGGAGAAAATGATTTTACGCATGTTCTTTCATAGCCCATTTCCCATACACTCACCTTGAATTTTCACTTGCAACCCCTTGAGCCTTGAACAAATTTTTCTTTGATTAGAAGGGTTGATGAAACTGTGAATGATTGGAGGATGAAAACTTTGGGATTGAGATATGAGGTTGTGTGAAAAATTAGGGGTTCCTGAGGGTAAATTTTGAAGAAAAAATAAATAAATAAATATGAGTGAACATTGGCGAATATGAATGAAAAGAGAAAAAAAATTGAGAAGAAAAACTTCGTATGTGTAGTTCACAAAAGCCAAAATAAATTTCGAACCCTGAAAATTACAAAGGAGAAGGAACAAGATTGTGTGTTAGAAGAAAAAAAAATCATGTGGGCAAGATATGCTAAAGACTTGGTTTTGGAATGAAATATTTTGAGTCACTTAGCCAAAAATATCCTACCTCTTAGGTAAGCCACATTACAACCAAATCAAGACCTTTCTGATTCCCTGAAAAACCACACTAACAAGCAGTGGAGAGATGAGAAATTTATCAAACCTATGATGGGGTAAACTAAAACTTTGAATGAGTGAATTTCAAAACCTTTTTACTTGATTGAGCGATGAGTGCAAACACTTCCCAGTGAGGTTCCTCCTCAATAATTTAACAATTAGAATTTGCTTGGATTGCATGGTTTATATGAATAAGTGATACTTAGATTGCAAAAGAAGCTTGTGAGGCATTGCACACTTGTATCTGCATTTGATTAGAATTCTTTTCTGCGAATTGATCGAGGACGATCAACGATTTAAGTTTGGGGGAGTTGATAAGTTAGGATTTTCACCAACTTATCTGGTTGTTCTTTGACTAAATGTGTGGTGTAACGATCGTTTTTGTACTAGTTTTCGTGCATGAATTGGCTTTTGTGCGCGTAATGTTGTGTTTGATGAATCATGCAGAATTTTGGCCATAAACAGAGGAGAGTTGGATTTCCAATTTCAGTCCACGTCGATCGACGAGGATGTCTCGTCGATCGACGAGGAGAATGAAGGAGGAGCGATCGACGAAGGAAGAAAAGAGAAGATCGACGGAGGCAGCATCCACGTCGATCGACGCCATTGGACTTCGATCGACGAAGGCATTTCACCGGCGTCGATCGACACCAATCTCCCACGATCGACGTGAAGTCGGGAATCCTAGTTTGCGTCTATTTTGGAGATAAAGCCATATCTTCACCTAGATTTTGATTGATACATTCTACACTATTATAAAAAGCCATATAGAATTCATTTTTTAGAGAGAGAGACAATAGATTACTCACCAGAATTTAGTACTGAAGATTAATTAGAGTTTCTCAAGGTTTTTGAAGTTTATGTTTGAAGACAGAGTTCTGCAGGATTATTTTCGAATTCCGATTTTTATGCAATTCAGGTTTCATTCTTCTATGATGAATATTATTTTGAATATGTGTAACTAATCTCTTCCTCAAATTCTAAGGTTTCGAATTATCAATGTATACATGTTTGATTAATTGAATTATTTTCCCTTTCCCTTCTTAGTTTGTGAAATCTATGCGTATTCATAATCTTGATTTGTTGGCCACATATTAGGATTAACTAGTTGATTACTTGAGACGTAACTGTAATAGTTTTCAATCGAAAGAGATTTTCACAATATAATCTGATTTCTTGTAGGAATAAATCTATAGATCTTTGGAGTTAATTTATTTATCTTGAGACCGAGCGGAGATAGGTAATTGATTAATCTACTTTACAAATTGTCCAACAAAGAAGTTCGTAATACTGTTCTGATGTTTCACTACGAAGAGGATTTAAAATTGGGAAATAATCAATTTATTCATGCATGTCATACATGATAAGGAGATATTCCCTGAATCTGTAATTCTCATAACCGTTTTCAATCAAAGTATTTTAATTTCATGTTTAAGTTTCATTAGCGAGTATTGCGATTTTCAAAACAACAAAAACTTTTCAATTGATTTTCCTAACCAGTATTTTGAGAACTTATGATTTGGTACTTAAGGTTTTTCGTTGCTTCATTCCCTGAGGGATCGATAATTTTCATTTGCCGCTATATTATTAGCTTTGCTAAGTTGCTTGTTAAATAATTTAGCGATCAGCAGCTTAGGAATCACGTCCAACTCCAGAAGGAAGTTTCGAAACCATACTGCTTCTTTCGAAGCTTCAGAAGCTGCCACATACTCTGCTTCCATGGTGGAGTCCGCAATGCACTTCTGCTTTGCACTCCTCTATGATATGGCCCCACCTCCCAATGTAAACACATAGCCAGAGGTGGACTTCTTTTCGTCTCCGTCTGTCTAGAAATCCGAATCAGCATAACCCACAGGGTGCAACTCCTCACACAGGGTGCTTTACCGCGGTCCAATGCGCCTGTCCAGGGTTAGACTGGTATCTCGCTACCATGCCTACAGCAAAGCAGATATCTGGCCTCGTACATAGCATTGCATACATGAGGCTCCCAACGGTCGATGCATACGGCATGTTCCTCATTTCATCTTTCTCCCTTTGTGTCACAGGACACTGATCCTTGGAAAGATATATGCCATGTCAGAAGGTTAACAGACCTTTCTTGGCAGTTTGCATGCTGAAACGGGCAATCACAGTGTCCACATATGATCCTTGAGACAAAGTCAGCATCCTCTTATTGCGCTCCCGCAATACTTTTACCCCTAGGATGTATCCTCCCTCCCCAAGGTCCTTCATATGAAACTGCTCGGATAATCACCCCTTTATGCCCGACAATACTTCCACATTGTCGCCAAATAGGAGAATATCATTTACATAAAGTGCAAGGAACACCACGCTTCCGCTGACACATAGACGGTACACGCAACTCTCGTTTGAGCATTGTGAAAATCCATAAGATTTAATCACTTCATCAAAATGCAGATTCCATGACCGTGAAGCTTGTTTATGTCCATACAGCGACTTCCTTAGCTTCCAGACCAAATGTTCTTCGCCCTTCTGCACATAACCTTCTGGTTGTTGCATATAGATGTCCCTACTTTCTTCAAGGTACCCGTTTAGAAATGCAGTTTTGACATCCATCTGCCAGATTTATAGGTCCTTATGTGCTGCTATAGCTAGGAGTATACGAATGGACTTAAGCATGGCTACCGGTGAGAAGGTCTCGTCATAGTTGTTGGGAAAATTATCAAAGTTTCCCTTCGCCAGTTGATAGCTTAGATCTTTTGATTTGGTGTTTAAGTGTTTTGGTGGATCAAATCCTAAGTCCTACCAGCGTCAGTGTTGTCTCTAGATAGCTCTAGTTCTCAAAATGTAAAGTCCTGTTTAGGTCTTTTGAGTTGTAAGTCGTAGCTGATCAAGACTCATGCTGGCTACTGTTCACCAGCATGAGATGTGCTTACCAGTTGAGAGAAGTCTCACCAGCAGACGACTGACAGCCCCATGCTGACACTGTTCATCAGCGTGGAGTCAAGAGCTAATGACTGGCTACTGTTCACCAGTTGGAAGGATTTCACCAGCAGGAGGCTGACAAATCCTACCAGCAGAATACGTGTTCTGGCTGACACTATTCACCAGCGGTGAAGCCACCAGTCATGGGAGATTCCAAGGGTTAACATCCAGACAAATTGGTAGACCTTGATTGTGCTAAGGAAAGTCACCAGCAGAGACTGCCAGCACAGGATCACCAGAATGATCTACCAGTCGGATGTTACCAGCAGAATTCAAGATTCACTCTCCCAGCATCTTAGAGACAAAAGGAAGATTCGTCTGAGGAATATACTGACAAAGTAAGACTTTAAGGAAGGATATCCTTAAAGTCTATCAGTTCAAGACACCAGTTCCGATTCCTCGTACTGACGAATCGAGCCGTTCTGACACAAAGAGGTCTGTGTCAGAAAAAGCGGACACAAGCATGGCGCTTTCCGGAAATTCCTACCTGCCGCCGTCAGAAGGACATGCGCGGACAGAGACCATTCCGGATGTGTCCAAACGGCTAGAATATTTGAATGGGATCCCTCGGCTATAAATACCTGGGATCCATCAACATTCAATGTTCTTGGCCAACTCTTCACCTACCGAAAGACTGAGATTTATTACTCTCAAGCAAGTAAAAGCATTCAACTTTCGAGGCCTCTCTAAAGGTTATCCGTGTGTTGATTTATTCAAACACGAGACTTCAAGCTTCCAGCTTGTAAGTTACAGACCTCGCTTGGTGTTCTTTCTCTTTCTGAGGAAGAACATAGCAGCTCTAGAGCCAGCCAGCTCTTGAGTTATTACGGGCAGTTTGCCGTAGACGATTCACGTTCTTGGGAGAACTCAACACCCAACCAGTCAGAGGAGGAGGTTGAAGTGACGTGCTCGCACTCCATCCATCTGACGAAGAGTTGAAGAAGGACAAGGACCGGGAGCGGTTGATCCAGTGGACTGGTAGACGGGGCATCTACCAGCTGGAGATAGATCGTAGGACTCTTTGTACCGGATTACTCTTATAGTGAATTTCCAGTGAGTCGACTGGAGAGTGGACGTAGATCAGTTGATCGAACCACTATAAAAATCCTTTGCCTTTATCTGCTTTCAGTATTTAAATTTGTATTTGAAACCCAGCACTCAAGTGCTGGTGTATATCTGAAAACTGATAACTGTGCAAACTAGACTTAAAATATTCTAAGTGTTGAGCTATCAGCTGACCAGCCAGTCAGCCAGCCAGCTGAGCAACCAGCAGGACAGAGTGCAAGTTAGACTTATAAGTTCATTATTTCCGCTGCGTAACGTTATACACTCTGATAAACCGGGACCAACAATAGTCTACACCTTCTTTCTGACTATAACCCTTCGCCACAAGCCTTGCTTTGAAAGCTGTAATTTCACCATTCGCTCCTTTCTTTCTTTTGTATACCCATTTGCACCCTATGGCTCGACAGCCATCTGGCAATTCAGTTTTCTGGTATACATCCATAGCCGTAATGGATTCTATTTCAGAATCCATGGCGATCAGCCATTTGTCTGCATCCTTATCAGATACCGTCTTGTCATATGTCCAGGGATCGGTATTATCCAGTCCGTTTTCTGGGATCAAGTCAGAAGACTCTCCCACGAACATGTACCTTTCGGGTTAGTGGACAACCCTCCCACTGCGACGAGGCATCTGAACCGTGTCAGTAGTTGGCACAGTACGCGTTGGTCCCATACCTTGCATTAGTGGCAGTGTTGGTATAGCCTCACTTGTTGTAGGTGGATTTACCATTACACTGGGCTTTCCTGATGGAATTGCTTCTTTGTCCTCAAGCTCGTGGAGGACAATTTCACTCTCGGATCTTTTGATTCTCAGCACAATAGATGTAACCACCTTTCGTTTGCCTGGGATATCCTACAAACAGCATCAGCTTACACCTACTTTCTAACTTATCAGGTTCCTTCGTCAGCACATATGCCGGACAACCCCAAACCCTCACTCTGTTCAAACTTGGCTTTCGCCCATACCAGAGTTCTAGAGGCATTTTAGGAACTGATTTAGAAGGTACCAGGTTAAGCAAATAGGCCGTTGTCTCCAAGGCATATCCCCAAAACAAAATCGGCAAGCTTGCATAACTCATTATCGACCTGACTGATACGTGCATAAAATGACCTATATTTTGATGTGTGCACATGCTTGTTTGTGGCTATTTTACTCCCGTATCATATGTTTTTGTCGTACTTTGGATGTATTTTCGTGTTTTGTGTGTTTGATTTGTGTAAGATAGGTTTTGGACATAAACGAGCAATTTTGGTGGAGTTTTGGAGGAAAATCGCACGTGTTTGGAGTTTGGAGAGCTCGACCGGCCGAGCGGGTGCAGGACCCGCCGAGCAGGGTGTTCTGAGGGCTCGACCGGTCGAGCAGGTGCAGGACCGGTCGAGCCAGGCCGACAGAGACTGGGCTCGGTCGAGCAGGTGCAGGATCGTCCGAGCCTGGGCGGTTTTTCCTGATTTGTGGCGGTTTCATTGTTGATATTTGGTTTTGATGGTATGTTTGGTGGAGCTAGTGGAAAAATGATTTATTGTATAGATTTTGGGTAGTGGAATGATGGTGGAAAGAGGTTTTGGAAGTGAATATGGTTGAGGATTGTTTGCTTGTGATTGTGGAGAGAATCATTAATGAGTTGGCATGATTGAATACTTCCTATTATGCATCGTTTGTGGTTTGGATTATTGGTTTGGTTTGTATGGTTGAGCTAGTGGATATTGACTTATCATTGTTGATATTTGGTTTGTGGAAAGTTTGGTGGAAATGAGAATTTAATTGGCTTGATTATGCTCAATAGTTTGGTGGTGTTTGTGTTGATTTGAAGTAGGTACAAATAAGGCATGGAGAGCGGTTTGATCGTGTGTGCCGATGGGTAACGCTTTCTATCGTTCCTTCTACCAATTATATTCATTACATTGTTTTATGGCATGTAGATTGTTGTTAGGATTGTTGTGTGGTTGTTATCATAATTTTGCCTTTCATATCTTTGACCCCCGTGATTGAGCTTATTTGGTGAATCTTCTTTGATATGATTAGGACCATATTTGGGGGGGAAGAGTGTATGAGGGTGAATACGGTGATGAGAGTTGGGTTGGGAATTGATTGGATTTGAATTGATGGGAAATGTTGAGGCATGAAAGATATGAAATAAGGGATTGTTGTTGATCCTAGAAAAATGAGCACCTACAAAATTTTGGGTGCAAGTGTTTGGGAAGAGAGGCACCGACAAAATGAATGAATGATGGTGCATTTGAAAAATGATGAAAAAGAAAAGAAAAGAGAAAAGAAAAAAAAAGAGAAGAGAAAAAAAAAAGAAAAGAAAAAATGTGTTGTGAAATGAAAAGCCTCGGGGGTTTGTAGTGGTTCGGAAAGAACAAGTTTGGGGGTTTTGGGAAATTGAGAAGTTTAGTCACTTTGGCCAAACACCACCCACCTTTTAGTTAGCCATGTTACAACCCGTGAAAAGACCTTTTTGATTCTTGAAACTAACTCGTTGTAGTATAGTGGTGAGAATGGATGCAAGCCTATGGAAATCAAGCTCGATAACTTGTGATTGTGTGAAATCTCATCATCCCTAAACACGTGAGGGAGTGCTTTCGTTTCTTGTATCCATTTTTGATGAGTGGTTCATGTCCTTAGCATTAACCTAGTTGCAAAGTTAGGTGATAATATCGTTTTACTTGAACATGCTAAGATAACTTTGATGAGCTATGAGGTATTTCATGAGGTAGATTAATTACTTTACTTTGTTTTGATTGAGGACAATCAAAGGTTCAAGTTTGGGGGATTATGATACGTGCGTAAAATGACCTATATTTTGATGTGTGCACGTGCTTGTTTGTGGCTATTTTACTCCCGTATCATATGTTTTTGTCGTACTTTGGTTGTGTTTTCGTGTTTTGTGTGTTTGATTTGTGTAGGATAGGTTTTGGGCATAAACGAGAAATTTTGGTGGAGTTTTGGAGGAAAATCGCACGTGTTTGGAGTTTGGAGAGCTCGACCGGCCGAGCGGGTGCAGGACCGGCCGAGCAGGGTGTTCTGAGGGCTCGACCGGTCGAGCAGGTGCAGGACCGGCTGAGCCAGGCCAACAGAGACTGGGCTCGGTCGAGCAGGTGCAGGATCGGCCGAGCCTGGGCGGTTTTTCCTGATTTGTGGCGGTTTCCAACTTCGACCGGGCGAGCCATACTTCGACCGGGCGATCCGAGGCCCTGATTGCTTGCCTATAAAAGGGGAAAAAACAGTTATTTGAAGAACTTTTTATCATTTTTCACATACGTTAGCTAGATTTTCCCCTAGATTCCATTTTTCCATTCCAATTCATCATAATCCTAGAGCATCTAAGAGCTTAATTCACCAATCCTTGGAAGAGAATTGAAGATTCAAGGTGGTAGATCAAGGCATACAAATCCAATTGGGGAAGATTCCAATCTCTACTTTTCAAATTGTAATGGATGTAATTGAATTCAACTTTGTATTTGTACAATTGAAAGGTATGATGTTCTAATTCATTTTGGATGTTGATTTGAGTAAGGATGCATGATCATTTGGTTTGAGAATTGTTTGTTTACTTTCCTTTGAGAGCTTGAATTGCACTAGAACTTGTTCCTTACTTCCTAGGTGTAGGTAAGAGCCAGCTTAGGAGGTAGTTGATGTGAACGCTGCAGCCAATACGCGGGCGGAATCGTCGTGAATAGTGTAGATTCATACGATTTTAGTTCCAATCCATGTGCGGTGCTAGGTCGTAGGGCAATAATTGATGAACTATTTGGAGTGGTCTAGGGCTTAATAATGTGATGGTTTGCAAGTCTTAGATCATCAACCATTAGCTCGCCGTGACAAGGGGTTAACGAGTGTAGGGTCGATTGCTCAATCTCCTAGGGATTAAAATCTATTTACATCAATGATTAACCTAATTTGAATGCATCTACACTCATATCAACATCCTATCGTCCTAATTTGAGAATTTGATTGTCTTGGTTTACCGATTTGGAGAAGTATTGATCAATTGATGATTGTTGATTTAATTCAATGTTTGTCACATATTGTTAGCATAGGTTCAGATTGAATGCTTAGATTGTTAGAAACTACTCAACGATTGTATCATGCTTAGCTATAAGACTTGGCCTTAGTATCTCGGTATTCTAGCGGGCGAAGGACCTGGATTTGACAAATATTATTCTTGTGTAGTTAGAGGTTTAATTTGATTGAACTTTTAGCCGCATCACTGACCATTTCCAAGAGAGTTCTATTTCTTCTCTCCGCTGCACCATTTGCTGAGGGGTTCCTGGTGCAGTCCACTGGGATGTAATCCCGTTATCTAACAAGTACTGCAAGAACTCGTTACTGAGGTATTCTCCACCACGATCTGATCGTAGTGTCTTGATAGTCTTACCTAGCTTCTTATCTACCTCAATTCTAAACTCTTTGAATTTCTCAAAGCATTCAGACTTATGGCGAAGCAAATAGACATATTCGAATCTTGAGTAATCGTCAATGAATGTGGCGAAATACTCATAACCTCCACGAGCTTGCGTGGACATTGGTCCACATAAGTCAGAGTGGATCAATTCCAACACATTCTCTGCTCGAGACTGACATGCCTTAAAAGGCCTCCTCGTCAACTTTCCTTCTATACAGGACTCACAGATTTGATGCGGTACCACTTGGAAAGAATCCAAGAGCCCATCGCATGCTAATCTTTTGATCCTCTTTAGATTGATGTGACCTAGTCTCAAGTGCCGGAGATATGTTTGATCCTCATCGGAAGAAAACTTTCTCTTTAAATGATTATTATTATTGGATGAGTTTGCAACATTCACGGAAGATTTATGCATACAATGAATGATATAGAGAGAGTCAATCAGTTTGCCATGACAGATAACACCATTATTACCAATGATAGAAACTCCACTATCAAAAATAACTGAATATCCAACACAAAATAACTTGGACACTGAAATTAAGTTCCGCCAAAAAACCGGCACATATAAAACATCTCTCAAAATCAAAACATTGTTTTCAAAGCATAAAGTAAAATCTCCAATGGCTACTGCTGAGACTCGCTCTCCGCTGCCCATTGAGATGGTAATCTCGTCATGCTTCAGCTGCCTTGTCGGCCTGAACCCCTGCAAAGTATAACAAACATGATCAGTAGCTCCAGTATCCACTACCCAAGAATGGGTAGAAACCGATGCTAAACATGTTTCCGTTATAAATGCACATGACGCACCTTGTCCAGTCTTCCTGACTTGACAATCTTTCTTCCAGTGACCAGCCTTGCCACACCTGAAACACTTGTCTCTTTTAGCTGGCACGCCCGGTGTCCTTCTTGACTTTCTACCAGAAGTTGTACCTTTGGCTTTCTTCTTAAACATTCCTTTGCGCCTCTTGCCAACCAGCGCAACAGGACGATTGCTAGAAGTAGCCAAAGCAACTTTTTCTGGCTACATGACTGATTCCGCTGCCATCAAGTCATTGAGTAGCTCGTTAAGAGTGTACTCTTTCTTGTTCATGACAGCATTCAGTCTAAAGTTCTCATAGGACTTTGGCAGAGAGTTGAGAATGATATCGACCTTCGCTTCCGCATCGATACCACCTCCGTGCAGCGTGAGCTCATCCATAAGGTGAGTCATGCCGACCACGTGCTCTCTGACCGAGCTACCTTCTGCCATTTTCTTTCCCACGATTTCCCTCATGAGAATGAATCTGACTGCTCAGTCTGAATCACCATATGTCGCTGTGAGGTTGTCCATTATGTCACTAGCATTATCATATGAATGATGTTGCTGTGCAAGCACCTTGGACATATTAGTCATCATATAGCATTTCACTATATTGTTTGACTTGAGCCACTTGTTATAGTAGTTCTTTTCCTCATCAGTCGATGCATTAGTGAGTTCAGTCGGACGAGGCTTATCAAAGACCAATTTGTGCTCCTCTGCGACAAGGATGTAATCCAAGTTGCGTTTCCATTCTTGGAAATTGGGACTGGTTAATTGGTTTTGTGCTAAGATATTGATTACATTCGGTAATGACATGTCTGAAAACAATAAATTAAAACCAGAAATTAAAACATAGTCGCAAACTATTGAAACAATTCAATATTGAACCCTTATGATAAAGAAATATTAATGTTTCCTCCAATTTGCTTAAGTATTACTATTGCAAGCCACACATGTGGACGTTTACAACAAAACACTTAACCAGACTGCATCTTTCAATTCCAGTCCTTTAATTCCAATCCATGCCCGGGTTCCTTAGACAAATGGAATTAATAATTGGAGACTAACTTAAGACCATATTATCCTACTGAGCAGGGACATCACAAATGAGTTATACTCTGGATAACATCTAAGCTAGCTTACCACCAAAGCCAACCCTCCCGTATAAGGATCTATTAGAACACACCCGATCCCTATAATAAGGTTGTCTAATTTAATTCAATCCCTAGAGAACTTATGAAAATTCAATACGCAAGCTACACATGTAGACGTTTTTGCATGAGCTCCCACTTCTCACAAGAAATAAATGTTTGTTTTAAGAAATCCTATCTATTAGAACTTATGAATAATAAATTAAGCAAGCTACACATGTAGACGTTTACCTAATAAATTACCCACTTCCAATAAAGGATAGCTTTGTGGAGGTCTTACTAAATTATGAGCTTAGTAATTTTTTAGTTCATAAGGTTCAATTGCACATATTATTTTATGTAACCATAATTATAACATTGCTAAAATTCTATCATGCATGGCATGAACCCCGAATTTATAGTTATAGTTAATTACATAAAATAAATCACATAGCATGCTTTAAAGCTGTAAATAAAAGCAGTAAACGTGCGCCTATTAGCTACTACATGCTTGTATGCTGCGCAATTAAATTAAACACGTATATCATGCGAAGACAAATAATAAAGCAAATAAAAAATGTCCTCGTGGCCCCATGATATGAAATAAAAATTAATTCTAACTATTACAAGTTGGAATTAATAATACAGATCTTCGAATGGGCTCCCACTACTTAGACTGAGATCTGAATTCATTTTCCAAATATGGGCCTCGAAGATTTGATTTATCGGAAAATCGGACAACTGGGCTAGTTAACTGAATCGCGGGCCTAGGCACACATTGCAAGCCCAATAGCCCACGAGAACTAGGCCCGACGAGCCACCACCGGCGAACTACCGCCGCCGGCGACTCGCCGCTGTCGTGAGGGCTCTCGGAATCGCGCAACAGCCATGCACGTACGTGCATGGTTGTAGCCCGCGATCCGCCTCCTCCGGTCGTTGCCCGTTTAGCATGCCGCCGCCCCGTCTTGCCCCGACCGTCACCCGAACTGCCGTTCATCCTTCTTCTCCATCATCGGCCTCCGTGACTAACTGGAATCGCGCATGAACTGAATCAGGGCTCGCGCGAACCACGTGAAAAACCCTAAGGTTTTTACGGGTTCCGGCCGCACGTCCAGCCCCGTCGCCGGCCACCCGAGCCACCGCCGCCACCACCTGCTCCGCCTGCCGACGTCAACTGAGGGAGGGAGGACAGCCGCCGGCGCGCGCAGGGTCGCGCAGGCCTGCCGCGCGAGCGCACGAACTCTAGGGTTCCGCCGCATCGCGCGCGCGCCCGCGCCCCTAGCTGCACGCCATCGCCGCTCTGCCGCCCCTCGCGTCGCTGGTCCCGGCCTGGAACCACCGCACCGCGCCTGGCCAGCCTGGGCCGCGCAGCCGTCCGCCTGCGTGCGTGCGTGAGCCGCGCGTGCTGAAACCATAGGGTTTTAGCGCGCGGCTGCGGCGCCGCCATGGCTGGCCGCGCCCCCTGCTGCCTTGCCTTGCCGTGTCTGACCGCCGTGCATGGCGTTCGCACCGTGCCGGCGCTGTCACGCGTCTTGCGGCCCTTCGTTCTTCGTGTTCTTCGCGTTCTTCGTTCTTCGTTTTACAGATATAATTTTTTTTGAAATAAAAGATTACATGGAATAATCCGAATTACAATTTTAAAAAAAATCTAAATCTAACCACGGATTTATCTCGTGGGTGAAAAACGAATCCATATAAAAGGGCGGATTAACCCGAGAACCACGAGGACGAAAAACATACAATCAATCCAAAAACCATCCATTGCATGCAATCTATAATAATAATCATGCATGATCATAGACAATATTATTTTTCCGATAGAGCCAATTAATTAACCTGGCTCTGATACCAATTAAAGGGATTCGTGAACTGAATCACGAAGTCCGTTTGCCAAGGATCGTTAATTGGAATATCAAAAATAAATTGCTATGCCTATGAACAATCCTAGCATGCTCCTATATTATTATGCATAAGAAGGTTTATGCGGAATACCTGGATCGATGAACTCTGAAGAAAGCGTGCGCGGAGATGCCCTTTGATCCTTCCCACGCACAAAGATTTAATTTCCTAACAGATTGAGGAAATAAATCTATGAAAATAATAATATTATTTTCGAAAACAAAGAGGAGAGAGAAGAAGAAAAATCCTCCTGATTTGATCTTCTGATCTGTATCCCAATTCGATCTGAAAATCCGGTGAAGATTCTGTATCAGATCCCTTGCACGGTTGAGAAGCAGAATTTCCTCCTCGTTCTCAGATCTTAGTCGATCACCACAGCTCCCAAATTCTGGTTTGCTGTGTGCAACTTATGATCTTGTGGTGTGTTGAGATCTGAGGAACTGAGGCCTATTTATAGGAAATTACTGGACTCCTATTGGGCTTGAGTTTCATGGGCCAGACCAGGGACCAAAATGCAAATAGCAAATAAGGCCTATCAATTAATTAATTCCCATATTCAACCCAAAATATTATTAATTAGTTAATATTGATTCATTGCACCAGAGAATCAATACTGTCCTACCTATTTGCTACCACGTTTTGAGGTACGGGTTGCATGGGCTCGGTATATCCGCACATTTAAGGTTACAGACATTCGTTAATTAATTTAAGCTCTGACAAGCTATTTAATTAATTAACATCTTATATTCCTGAATCAATCCACTCAATCCTTTTCACTTATGCTTGAACTTAATCAGCCTGCAGGACTTAGCATAACAAACCTTTTGAGCTGTTCAGGGAATGTCACTATCCTATACTGGATGTGGTTACCTACTTCCTGTACCAGACAGTCATACACAAACTGCTATTACCCAAGATACAGATATACAAGCTCAACTAGAGCCTTTCACTGCAACTCAAAGTAATACACAATCTGCATATACTTCTGCACCTTCATTTAGGCTTAGGATCTCGTCAAGCCATAGAGATCTAGATTCTTTTAATTTCAGATTAAAGAATCGATCTCGACTTAGGTCCTTATCAATGTGTGCCCCACACCAGCATACCAAGCCATCCAAGATAAGATGCTTATTACTGCGTATTCTACAGCCTATACCGACAGTTTATCCTGGAACTATCTCAGCTGTGATAACTGTTTATATCTCGCTAGGTCAAACGATCCATACGATCTTCCGTGATCTTTTACACACCGTATAATCTCCCTATCAACGAGATAAGAGGATAATTGTGTTTGCGACACATGTTTGTTAATTCAGACAGGAGATGAACATACAACATTTATGATTCTCAGTAATTTAACCAATCGACCTTGTACATAATATACCAATCATAATGCTTTCAGTATATAAATCCATCATGTTTGATATTCTGCTGAGCAATCTGCTAAGCATTTGACGATTCAGCAATCATTTCATCTGTGCCTTTACCATCGGTGAATAATTTTCCAGCAGAAACAAATTTTATGTTCTTGATTTGCTTTGGAGTTTCTGTATTGCTATAACGACTGTGCACTATTCCAGATCGGTCACCATGATGTCTCTGTCGGCTAATCGGGTAATTTAGAATATCCTAGCTTGTCGTATATTCGCAAATACACTTTTCATTAGCATTATTTTTCAAAACATGATTCTCTTTTTCAAGATTTTTTAAATTTGCAGAAAGTTCAGAGAATTCAGCTCTAAGTTTTGACAAATCCTCACTATCGCACCTTAGTCTCTCGACTTCATCGGTCAGGTTTATGACTTTTTGCTTGAGTGAGGAATTATCTTTTGCAATAACGTTTTTCAAAGAATAAACTTTTGAAAGTTCTAATGAAAGTTTGGTAAGATAACAATAGATGTGCTGAGTTTGAGTATTAACAATAGATGTTACCTCCTGATTGTCGACTACTAGAGCCAATTCGGAAGGTTGCTCAACATCAGGGGATAATTCACCATCTTCAACGATTTTTGCCATGAAAACCATCAAGGCTTCCTCTTCCTCTTCATTGTCAGGAATATCTGGGACTTCTGTCCGCGTTAGCAACGCCTTTGTCACTGCTCGAACCGCTCGCCTTTCAAATCTTTGCCGCAAACGTTCTCTTTCCTCAGGACGCACCCTTGGGCAATCATGCTTCAGGTGATCAGGAGATTGACATTTAAAACACGTCCTGATCTTTTTCTCGGTGGAGTGCTGAGTTGAGACTGCCTTTGCCTCCTTCTCAGCCTTAGCTTCCATAATCATTTTCTGTATTTTCTTCATCTGCTCTTCCAACTCGTTTATCTATTGATCGTCACTATTTGAGCTAGAAGTTGAGGGAGTCTCCTTGATTGGTACTGCTGAGGTTGATCTCTCCTGGTTATGGAACGACTTCCTAGGAGATTTCCCTTTGCTTCCGTCTTTCTTGACAAAGTATGCTACATCCTCTTGAGTTCCAGCACTTGTTACATTAGGATGTACTAAAGCAGCCTCATTCTTCTTCGACTGCTGAATGATAAATTCATGTGCCTTTAATTGTAAGAAGACTTCAGCAGTAGACATGTTACTAAGATCCTTTTCACTTAAGCTTGTCATCTTGACAAACCAGTCACTTCTGGGGTTTAGCTTGGATATAATTTTGTTATTTATTTCCCCGTTGTCATAGCTCTTGCCGACATTTTTTAGTTCTCCTATGATTGTGTTGAATCTTTCCTCCATCACCCGAATGGTTTCACCAGGAACCATGGCAAATGATTCATATTTATCCATAGCTACCTGGAGCTTATTTCGCTTCATTTGTTCCGTTTCCCGAGAGACTTTGCATATATACTCCCACATCTCTTTGGTTGTTTCATAGTCTAGAGCTTTTTCAGGCAGCAAGGGAGGTAGACAATCCATGATTAACTTCATGGCGACGAACTCCAGCTGGCCCCTCTTCTTGTCCTCTAGGGTCCACTCATTATAGGGCTTTTTCACCCTCTCAGGACGAGGTGGACCATCAGAAGGTCCAGGTGGTGCGGTGTTCACTTTCAGGATCTCTATGGGACCATTCTCGATATGTCTCTCATTTCTGGATGTATGCTCTACAGCTGGATCAAGGCCTTCTTCTTCCAGCTTTCAAACCCATCCTTGTTATACTTTGGAAGAGCATGATTCGTCATTTTGATTATCTTCACCTGAGCTTCGTTAGACACAAACACAAATAACGTAATAGCACAAGGAAAAACTAGGATCTAGGTCCTAAGCAACTCAGAAGCAGTCGGTTTTTCAACCTGGCTCTGATACCACTTGTTGGTCCTTAAAATCAGAGTCGTCGTGGTAGCAATAAAGTACAAACACGAAATGCAGCAGAATAATATAACGTTCACTTTCACTCTAGGTTATTTTTAAATGGGGTTTTGTTCGAGTTTACTTAAGTTCTTTTTTGCAGTTATACACTAGCAACTCCGTCGCTAGGTTTCAAATCACATTTGCACAGTAATCAATGAAACAGAAAGCAGCTCAAAGACACAGAGTTTATAGTGGTTCGATCAAATGATCTACGTCAACTGCTTAGCCGAATCGCTAAGATTTTCACTAAATAAGTATACGGTGTACAAAGAGTTGCCTTTCAAGTAAAGCAGGCAGCCGATGTTTGGTCTGGCTACTTCACGGCTATCTTCCGATACTCCAAACTTCTCAGGTGTGGCTTCGGCTGAGTCAAAGGCGCACCTTCGTCAAACTCGCTTTTACCTCTTTTGGAAGGTTTAAAGTTTCTTTCGAACTGTACTTCAATTGCGGCTTCAATGCCCGTCTTAATCAATTCGTGCAAGTTTTTGTCAAAAATAGAGGAAATTCATGTCGACTTCGACCAACACAGACCCGTGTCGATCGACGTCGACAGCTCGGGACGAGTGCACCTTCTGCTTGACTTCGATCGACGCACACCTGCGTTGATCGACATTGACATCATGTAGGGGAGACAACTTTGGCTCAACTTCAATCGACACAGACCCGCATCGATCGATGTCGACACCATGCAAGAAAAAAAATAAATATGGCTTGACTTCGATTGACGTAGACCCGCATCGATCAAAATCGAGGGCACGCAAGCGCGTCGGGCAAGTAAGTATTTAAATTTTTAAAACCCTTTCCCCCTTCATTTTATTCGACACACGAAGCAAACACTCCCCACACTCAAAAACCATCTTCTCCTTCACTTCCAATCGTTGATTCTACGCAAGGTATGACTTGTAAACACCTCCTCCTTTGAATTTAACATGATTTTGTGCTTTTATTCTTGATTTGGAGTATTTTGAACCGTTAGAAACTTGAATTTTGACTTGGTTGCTCCTAGGGTCTAAAATCAATTTCCATGGTTCTATTCGATATGGGTTAGATGTTTAGTCGATATATTTGCTTGTTATGACTCTATTTTATAATTAATTTGGTAGGATTTTGGAAAATTTTCATGTTTCTCATTTCATTGTGGTTTGGATTTTTGGCCAATTGATAAACTTTAGAATGGGGGAAGTTAGTAATGAAATCTTGCTTATATTAGGGTTGAGTTTCTCGTTTGTGTGATCAATTTCGAATGGGTATGTTTTGATTGTGAGGAATTTTGGATTTTTTTTGGGATTTTTTTGCTGTTTAAACTCGTGAATTTGGAAGGGGGATGTGGATTACTTAGCCCTGATTTTTGTTTTGTTTTTGCAGAACTACAATGGTCGTACGACCTACCTTCCACTCAAATGCCGAGGTAATGGCATACAACCGATTCCTTTAGGCCGACATTCGGCAATTTAGGTACCCATGCCCGGACACCATGGCAGCACTTGGCATCAGAGCTGATGTGGAGGCTCTCCTCAGACGGATCCGATGGAGGAAGTGGATGACGGCTCAGTGGGTGAAATATCCCGACCTTGTTCGAGAATTCTTCGCCACCCACAAAGTTACGAAGACATCCGTGCGTGTGGAGCCACTCTACATTACATTCCAGTTGGGCGGTCAGTGGCAGGCCTTGAATAGGGACCAGCTGGATGAGATTTTGGGATGCCCAAAGGGTGGATGTTTCCGCTTCCTGGAGGCATTCTGCCCAGCGACTTTCTGGACGCTGATTGCCTCCGAGGCAGAGGAAGATGGGGACCTTGATTTTGGGGCGCTCAAAGCCTCCTCAATCAACAACCCGATTTTCAGCTACATCCTGCGGTGTCTTGGAGTTTCACTTGCCGACAGGAATGAAAGTGGCAATGTGCACTTCCAAGATCTTTTGGTGCTTTGGGCATGCTCACCCGGACAAAGGTGAGCAAGGTCGGCCTAGTGATGGACAACTGGGAGAGACAGACAAAGGTCACGACCAACAGAGTGTGGTGTGGGGGGGATGATCACCCCTATTGCCGATGCTTTTGGGATCCCGACGGTGGACATGGAGCCTTGTCCACCACCCATGGGCTTGGACATTCCCCAGCTCCTCCAAATGAAGTCTATTGCCCGCAGCCCGCTTGGAGGATGGTTTTGGAAATTTTGGAATAGAGAATTCTTCCACCTGTCGCAGCCTGCGCTCACCCATGTCACGAACTATGGGTGTCGTGATAATTAGTTCATGTCGATGGAGGCCCACATGGAGCACACGAAGGGTCCGAGGGGGCAGAGCGAGCCGACATACCACCTCAGGCATCAACATCGCCGATTGAGGGTTGATCAGCGCGTCTTGACTCCTCAACAAGAGCACGAAGAGGCTGAGTAGCGGCTTCAGCTTCGCGATATCGTGAAAACCACGGAGGACATCCCCGAGGATCGTGGAGTGGGGCATTTTGCTGGAGAGAGGTCGAGTTCATCGTAGCCCGATTGGGCTCAGTATGCGGCATTCATGCAGCAGCAGCAGCAGTGGGCCGCCCAGCAGCAGGATTTCCAACAGCAACAGACCCTATTCATGGATCAGTAACGCACGCCCATCGAGGAGATGCGCACATCTTTTGAGGAGGAGCGGACGATCAACGCTGCCCACCGCGTGTCTGTGAATGCCCAGCTGCAGCACATGATCGGTAGGATTGATGACATCCAACTTTACATCGAGCCCGTGCTCGCCTACCGCTGGCAGAGGAGAAGGAGAAAGGAGGATGACACTGGTCCGTCCGACCAGTCCTGAGGTATCGTTTTTCTTTCTCATGTCTAACTTGCACACTTTTTCACTTTTTCGAGTAATATAAGTTTGGGGGGATGAGGCCTTGAAAAGGAAAACGTTTTATTTACTTTGTTTATTTTGTTATTTTGTTATTTTATGTATTTTATAATTGCTGCATTTAGGATTGGGACCATCTGTGTTCTTTTGCTTTAATGTGAATAATTGCTCTCTGCAAGGCTTTTCAATCAAATTAGTATTTTGAATTCTTGATTTTGTGGTGCTAGTTTGATATGATTAGTCTAGAAAATTGTTTTAGGGAAGCTTTGAACATAGGAAAGTCGGAACGAATTGATTGTGTTGGTTTAAATTGGCATGTCTACCCCTTAAATGAGAATGATGGATTCAAAATTGATCTTTTTGTGGATTTTGATCATCCATGTGATAGAGCAGCCAATGATAGGAATTGATTACTTGAGAAATTGATCTTTGAAGCATAACATTGTGCATGATAGACTAAGTTTGAATTGGATGAGTGTGATGAGAAGCAAAAATTGAACCTTGCTTGAGAGTTCAGCCTTATTTTTTTCAATTGATGTGGGACAGTTTTAGCAACAAAACTTCTAGAATTTGACGAATTTCTCTCTCGAGATTGCATTGAGTGTAGTAATATGAGAAAATGATCATAGGCACGTTCTTTCATAGCCTATTATTCATACACTAACCCTTAAATCTCCACTTGTAGCCTATTTTGAGCCTTGAATTTCATTTCTTGTTTAGAATGGGGTAATGAATGGAAGAAATTTTTGTTAGAATCTTGGACAAGTTGGGAAATTGGGGTGAGAACGTGAACAATGGAATTACTTGTTGGGAACTAAAAATGTGAAGTTCCATGAGCTTGAATGATTAGGGATCCCATGAGGAGAATATAAATTTTTATGAACAAGGAGTCAAGCAATGAAAAAAAATGATGTAAGTTCATTAGAAACTTGAAATAAAAATAATAAAAAAAAAAAGAGAAAGAAGGGGACCCTTGGAAATTTTTGTGAAGAGAAAGGGAGTTAAATGTGCAAGGGGCATGATTAGTTAGGTTGAATATCATTGAAATAAATTGAGTCACTTAGCAAAAAATGCCCTACCTTCTAGGATAGCCACATTACAACCAAACAAAGACCTATTTGATTCCCCGAAAAGCTACACTATACAGCGGTGGAGAGGTGAGAAATTCCACAAACCTATGGTAAGTTGAGCTATAACTTTGTGGTGAGAAAAGAAAAAAATCAAACCCTATTAAACAGTTGAGTGATGAGTGCAAACACTTTCCGGTGAGGTTTCTCTTCGAACAATCTGATGATTTAAATGATGTTTTGACTGTGTAATCTATGTGAATGAGTGAGATTTGGAGAGTAGGAGATTTGTGAGGAAATGCATGATTATATCGGCATTTGATTTGAATTAATATCCATAGATTGATCGAGGACGATCAATAGTTCAAGTTTCGGGGAGTTGATAAGTCCGTATTTTCACTAACTTATCAATGAGTTTCTTTGCTGTTTTTAGTGTTTTTAGGATAGTTTCATCGTTTTCGCATGCATGATAGCGTTTTGGCACGATAGATGCTTTTGATGGTATGTTTTGCAGGTTTTTGGAAGAAGAAAAAGACTAACGAAAGAAGTGAAGTCCGAGGATGGAGTCTCGACTTCGATCGACACAGACCCGCATTGATTGAAGTCGAGAGCGTCAAGAAACCGGCGTGCATGGATTCACTTTGATCGATGCAGACCCGCGTCGATCGAAGTCAAAGGCATCAAAGTCTTGGCGAGGAAATTCACCATGGTCGACGCATGGGTCGAACCAAAGCTTCACGTCGATCGACGTGATTCCACGTCAATCGACGCCGACACTTGGGCGGATTTTTTCTTATTTTCTGGGATAGATTCATATCTTATATCCTAAGCTTGACAAGATACACCTAAGGCAACTATAAAAAGCCCTCTCTTGGTCAGAAATTTGTGTGGAAGATTTGAGATTTTATTAGAGTATAGTATAATAGCAGCAATTTAGAGTTAAGAGTTTGTTTTTACATTTGGATTTGATTGTGGCAACAAATCAGGATTATTTCCGGATTTGAGTTTTATTTATGCAAGACTATTTCAGGTTTTACTTTTCCATGTTAATTTTTATTATGTCTTTGCATAGGTAAATTCATTATAGATTCCAGGGTTTCGAATATTATGCCTATGTGTGATTGAATTTGATTAACAACCTTTCTGATTCGTAGTTTATGAAAACTAGAACTTGTGATAATCTTGATTTACTGGTTACAGATTAGGATTAATTTAGTTGAAATTTAGAGACTCAAAAGGTGATAAATTTCAATGGAACATGGTTTTCATAATACAAACTGATTTTCTTGTCTGAAAAGAAAGAAGCACTTGTAGGAATAGATCTGTAGAACTCTTTGGAGTTAATTATATTTTCTTGAGACTGAAAAGGTAAAGGAAATTAATTATTCAACTTTGTGAATTGTCTTCATCAGAAGTTCATAATATCTTTCCGATGTTTCACTATGAAGAAAAATGGAATTTGGCAGTTAATTGATTCACGATTACATGTATGGCATAATAGGCAGAAAAACCTAGGATCTATGTTCGTCATCTTTGAATTTCAAAATCTTTCACAAGGTTATATTTTATTCAGTTTTATCGCAGTTTAATATTCTGCAAACAAAAACTTTATTTTCTACTTCCTAACCAGTTTTCCAAAAACGTTCGAATTAGTACTTAGGGTTTATTCGTTGCTTTAATCCTTTGGGTTCAATAATTTTATTTACCGCTATATTATTAGCTTTGCTAAGTCTCTAGTGAAATAATTTTAGCGATCAAGTTGAACAACGATTGCACAACACCATTTCTTATATTTCAAGAATTTTACGTGCATAACTACTTTGAGATAATGTAATCACTCCACTTTTAAGCTTTATTTCAATTCCCAAATAAATACTCAGCAAACCAATATCACTCATGCAGAAGCAATCGTGCTTTTGGGATTCGAATTCATCAATATCTTTGATCTATGATTATTAGACCATCCACGTACACTCACACAAGTAAGAGTTTATCCCCCTCTACTCGTCTATAAACTACATGCTCCAGCGGGCACCTTTCAAAGCCAAGTTTTTCTATCAGGGTGACATCTAGTTTTGAATTTGAAGCCCGCGGTGTTTATCGCAGCCCGCGGTGTTTATCGCAGCCCGTATAACGCCTTACGAAGTTTAAACACACTTCATTTTTCTCCTTGTTAACATACACAGGAGGTTGTTGTACATACAACTCCTTGGCAAGTTCTTCATTCAAGAAAGCAAATTTGGCATTCATGTGATCAACTCCCCAACTGTTGTGTACAGCCAAAGCAATCCACAACCGCACCATCTCCATACATGCCACCGGTGCATAAACTTCATCAAAATTAACCCCTTGTCACTGTGCATATTCTTTCGCAACCAATCGAGCTTTATGTTTGAGAATATTGCCTTGTAGATCATTTTTCACCTTAAAAACCCACTTAAGTCCAATACATTGAAGGTTGGCAGGGAAAAAGGCGAATCCCCATGTTTTATTTTCCCGTATTGACTCCATTTATTCCTTCAACGATTGTCTCCAACTTGAATCTCCCATCAATTTATGAACGTTGGATGGTTCTTCAGTTGAAATAAAACAAATGTTGCTGCAATTCACACTCCCATAAGATTTGTTAAGCTGAACTTCTTCCGTTGTATCGTAGATATTTGACACCATGCGATACTGAAGTGGTACACCTCCGGAATCATGAGATGCATCGGTTGGTGGTGTCGCCCATCTCTCTACTGTTGCACTTGGTGTCACAATCTTAGGTGATTGAGCATCCAGAGACATCACCAAATTGCTCTGCGGTTGTGATGATGGGAGGTGGACTTTTGGCACTGAAACTTCACTTCTCAAGTTGATGTACTCAACGGAAAATGTATCATTGCTGCTAGAACCATGTGAAGATAATTTGTTTGTCCATTCTCATTTTCGTCCTTCATCAAAAATAGCATCACGCATCACGTGGAGTTTCTTTATCATCGGATCATAGACACGATATGCGTTTGAACATTCTTCATATCCAATGAACACCATTTGAGCAGATCGGTCGGACAATTTAGTGATATTTGGGCCAACTCATTTTACATGCACCACACATCAAAAAGTGTGAAAATAGTAAACATTGGGCTTCCTTCCTTCTGCAGTCTTCACAAACATGCCCCAAAACATAGCTGCTACATACTTTGCGCCATTTCAACTACAGTCTGATTTCAGCGCTTGTTGGTCCCCGATCAGAGTCTTTGTATATGCAGCAGAAGTTTTACTAGTATCTTGCACTTATCTCGCTAAGGTCACGACTTAGCAAGTGTTTATAATATGTGTTTAAGCTCGAGTTTTCGTTATATTTATTGCAGAGTATACTTTAACACTTGGTGTGTTGAGTTTCAAATGACACAGTATGCAACGTAACAAAATGAAAATAGTAAATGAACACAGGGTTTATAGTGGTTCGATAAAATTTTCTACATCCACTTCCAGTTCTCATGACTGAAAATTCACTATAGATTTATTACAATGTCAGGCTTGATCTTTAACATTGAGCAGCTCTTCTGTCTGGTCAACGCGCACCTTCATGCACCTCGGTCTTCAATCTGCACTTTTGACACTCCTTAGAGTGGGGACAAACCTCTCTTCTCCTTGGACGTAGACCTTGGGAGTTTTATAGTTCTTCCTAGAACCTTTTCGTGTTTTGATAGTAGCCCGTGATAATCACGCTTGCAGAGCTAGGTGACTGCTAGTTTCCTTCAAGGATAGAAAGAATCCCAATGATAACCTAAGATAAAACTTCAAAGGTCTCGAGCTTCGAGTATGAAAGCTTATGCAAAGCTTCAATCGTGTAAAAGCTCGGATTCGACTTCGCGTAGGTATATAGAGTGTTATGATCTCTTTTTTCTCAATTATAGAATTTTCGCAAACCTCTGAACCTCTCTTGGGTGTCACCTATTTATAGGTGATGATTCAAACGGTTGCTTGAATATTATCCGTTAGGCTCAGAGGGTTTGTTCTCCATTCTCCATTCGCCCTTTTCTACGAAGCGCAGAGACTCTTCAAGTCTCCCTTCTTTATGATTGGTGATCTCTTTATTTTGGTTGTCTTTGTCAGAACGAATCTTTCAGTTTGAATCTGGAAACCTTCCTTGTGTCTGTTGATTATCCTACACTCTGATTCGTGCGGTTTCATTGTGATTTGGATCTTTCTGATTCACGACTTCTTATAGTGTGTTGATTGATGTTGTGTGTCTGCTGGCAGTTGTAGGTCTGCTGATATCTTAGCAGTCTTGCTGAGATTTCAGCACATGTTTGCTTCAATCCTTCAACATTGTTTCAAGCGAGTCCAGCATTCTTTGGAGTCTGCAAGCCTTTTACTAGCGTCTTTAGCAATCTTTGGTTATGCTGATTCTTTCACAATTCTTCGATCTTTGATGCACCAAAAGTAATATACATTCAATTGAGACCAAGGGGTTATATAATTCTAACAATATTCCTAACCATTTCCCCCTTTTTGGTGAGATCAAAGCCTCAAATCCAAGCGTTAACACTAACTAATCACGGGAAAGCTGATTACTGAGATTACTGAGTATTCCTATCAAATATATTCTCATCATATCAACTCTCTTAGACTTAGTGTGGTTCTAAAATGTTCCCCCTTGAAATAACAAGGATATTGCTCGATTAAAATTATGCTTCAGGTATGGCTTTCAAATCATCAATCAGATAAACACATAGCACATTTACACACAGATATAGAGCAACACGCAGGAACATACCACACACTCAATTATCTAAGCAATTTTGTTGATTAAACTGGTTGTGTCACTTCAGCTATGGCATTTAATTCAGTGATGGACAATGAGGTGTTGTCCTCCACCTGGGTTAGTTTCCATTAAAAATTTCGCAGTGAGATACAGGAAACATCTACATAATTTAAAAATAATTTTACCAAAAGATTCGTGAGAATTGGAGAATTAATTCTTGGTTGTTGTGGATTCTGAATTAGCATCTCTGGCACTTAAGGAGCTAGAGAATTTATTCAGATTTTATGAGGGTCTTGGTTGTGACCTTCATGAAATTATCCACGAGAGCTTCACTTTCTTCTCTTCTGATCCACTCCTTTCATCTTTCTTCCTCTGTTCCTCCTTCTCTTCCTCTGCTTATTGTCTCCTCTATTCTTCTTTAAGTTTCTTTCGTACTTCAAGGCGCTAGAGTCTCTCTTCTTCTTCTTTTAACTACTCTACTTCTTCTGCCAATCTCTTCTCGTCCCCATCTTTGATCGCAGCCAAAAGGTCAGTGGAGAAGATCTCAAAATTGTCATGCGGCGTCTGGATAAGTTCCTCCTTGACCTCAATAACTTGGGTTTGCACTTCAGTTCACACGATCGGCACGACCTGCTCTTCAGTGCTCCGTGCTACCACAACATGAATGAATATCTGGATGCCCCTATTATGGGTACTTGAACTCAATGGTTCAATTTTCAAGATTTGGGGCTCCATGGATATCACCATTTGGTTAGAGGTGGTAGGGATGTCAACAGTGATTGTCATTGCCTTAGATGGAGCAGCAGTCGGATCAACATGTTCTGTTGTGATCGATTCATCTTCCTGAACACGATCATCTTCTTCAGCAACTGGAGACGGAGGCCTAAAGCTATTCCCCAAGATGGGATATTAGCCAATGTCGTGCATATTCGCTCCTTGAACATCATCATCTTTTGGCAATCCTCTGCATTCTTCCGTGCGACTTTCTCTTCAGCTAGTCTGGCTTGCAACTCAGTATTTGTAGCCATTTGTCATCTTGTTGCTGGGGATTTAAATTCTTGAGTGAACGGGGGTGAGTCAAAAATAGCATACTCAGATGCCGGGAGTGAGCGATCTCCAGTGATGGCTTTGTGCGCTTTGATCTTTTGTAGCTTGGCAGCTACTTGCTTCTCAGAATACTGCTTCTTAGGAGTCTGATCCATCTAGTCATCTGCCCATTCTTCTTCACTTCTCTAGTAATTCAGACCCATCCGTGCCATCATGATTGCTCTGTCTTCATAGTGTAATTCGTGGATGGCGTAATCAATGAATCTCGAACCCTGGAACTCTATCTTTAGCCATTCAAGATCGGAAGAACCATCTAAGAATTCAGTGGTATAGGTGATCTCAAGATCATCAGCATCCGGGACATTAATGAATACACAAATTTCTTTTGCCCAAGAGATGAGGTCATCATTCTTCTCATCCTTCACAGTGACTCGAGGGCACCATTTAACAATCCTTTTCGCCTTAAACCTTCTGTTAGGTTGTCTTTCTATTGCTACTGACAATGTCTCTGCTCTAAAAACTATGTTACCTTCAGCAAGCTTAAAGACCCCTTCAGCAACTTCTGCACATCCTGTCATTTCCACTTCATCATCACTCGGTATGTCGCTAAACGAGATACCTTAGACTTCGGGAGAGGTGGGAATCGAAATTTTCCTCTGCCACAGCATATTGATGGTCTTGTGCAACACAAAGGGATTTTCTACTCCGAGTCTCCATCCTGGAAAAGTGCTGGATCCAATTCCAGAACTCGTAGACACTGCTCATAGTGTGCTCT
>JAPKLW010000528.1:460123-472079 GCA_026898455.1 Plectranthus barbatus
TGTTTGCGACACATGTTTGTTAATTCAGACAGGAGATGAACATACAATAATTATGATTCCCAGTATATTAACCAATAAACCTTGTACATAATATACCAATCATAATGCTTTCAGTATATAAATCCATCACTAAGGATGACCTGCAGTCTCGTGCAGGTCTCAACGTCGAGTGAGGTATTGGCTTCATTTTCCATGGCTTCCTTCTCAACATGCTCCTTCCCAGCTGCATCCCTTTCAACTGTTGAGTCAAGTTGCTGGCCAGCCGTCTATTGAACTACCTCAGCGATTGTTGTGTCTTCATTTATCATCATCTAAAGGTCAGCATTCTCCTTCTCTGCTGCCTTGTCCTCTTCTTTCTTAGCAGAGATTTGGCTCTCCTCTTGCACCAAATCACTTTCTGCTAAAATTGTAACAACCTGGCTTCCTCCTTGCACATCCCGTTGTTTATCCTCAATTACCTTTTCAACAGCAGAACTGCTTCCTCTTTGCAGAGCAGTATGTTTCACACTTCTTTTCACAATACTGCTACCTCCTGGCGTAGCAGCCCATTGAACAAATTTTTTAGCATGAACATAGGTATCATCATTTCCCCCTTGCGCAGTAACGGGCTGAATAGTCAGAGTGGCATAACTCCTTCCTCCTTGCGCAGGAGTTTGATGCATCATCGATTCCCCAAATCTTCCTGGCAACACTTCTTGTAAATCCCTGAATGCTCCTTTCCTTTGCCATTTGTAAAATTCGGCATCCATCATGGCATCTGGATTTACAATCCTTTCTACAGCATTGTTGACGTTGTCTTTGCTTTTTTAAATTTTTGCCTTTTCAACATCCTTCTTGGTGATGCATCAAGGTTAATCACCAACCTGTATCTCGAAATTGCACTCATCGTATGCAGCTTTGACTAGCTCAAATCGAACATCCCTTTATTCCAGAGTCATTTTTAGTATATTTTTGTAGAATTCCTTCAGCGCACGTGCCTTCTTCAAAGCTTTCTCCTATCGCCTCTTCTTCTATGCCTGCTCCCCTCCAGAGAACTCTAGCTTTCTCTTCATGTCATTGGAGGCTAACTCGATAGGCACTTCATCTGCATCCTTGGCAACATCTGGAATCAGTAGTGAGGTGTTTACTATCGAGACAGATTGATCCTTGGAAGCAATCACTCTTTCCTCTATTTTTTACTTTCTCTCCTTTATCCGTATGCTTTCTCCTCCTCTGGTAAGGGCTCTTCAGGGTGCGCTTTTTCTTCTCAGCGGGTGGCATGGAGGGATCCAGCTGCGTGATGTCTACCAGGCTTTTATATTCCTTTAGAAGAGATCCTGCTCTGCTTGTCTTCGTTCTGCTTCAATTTCCTCCTCTATGAGTGGAATAGCAGTTACTAGAATGGTTCTTCCTTGGTAGGGATCTTCCTCATCAGAAACCGGTTCTTCGGGGTCGACATTGCTCTTCCCTTTTGGAACAAGTGGCTCCTTGATGTCCTTTGATGGCTATTTCTTCTTGGTTGGCAGTATATAGTCGGTATGAATCAGATCTTCACGACGGTAGCGCTTCCCTTGGGTTATGATGCCCTCAAGAAAAAGACTGATCTTGAGTCTAAAACCCACATCCTGGGTGAACGTATAATCCATCTAGATATTCTTGTTTTTGTAGAGATGCGCCAGCCACTTGGTGTAGATGAATTTTGCCCGATCAGAGTGTTTGTATATGAAGCGGTACTAGTATCTTGTACTTAATTTGCTAAGTTCATGACTTAGCAAGTGTTTACCAAATGTTTTTAAGCTCGACTTTAAGTAAGATTTATTGCAGAGAATACTTCAACACTTTGTGTGTTGAGAATCAAATCACACAGTATGCAATGTGAAGAAATAAAAATAGTAAATGAACATGGGGTTTATAGTGGTTCGAACAAATGTTCTACGTTCACTCTTCAGTCCTCCCGACTGAAAATTCACTATAAATTGATTACAAGGTCAGGCTTGATCTCTAACGTTGATCAACTTCTCATTCTGGTCGACGCGCACCTTCAAGCACCTCGGTCTTCAATCTGCGCCTTTGACACTACTTGGAGTGAAGACAAACCTCCCTTCTCCTCGGACGTCGACCTTGGGAGTTTTATAGTTCTTCTCAGAACCTTTCTGTGTTTTGTCAGTAGCCCGTGATAATCACGCTTGTAGAGCAAGGTGACTAATAGATTCTTTCCAAGATAGAAAGAATGCCAATGATAACCTATGAAGAAAGTTCAAAGGTCTCGAGCTTCGAGTATGAAAGCTTGTGCAAAGCTTCAATCAAGTATAAGCTCGCTTGCGAGTTCACATAGGTATTGAGAGTGTTATGATCTCTTTTTTTCCTCTGTTGTAGAATTTTTGCGAACCTCTAAATCTCTCTTGGGTGTCACCTATTTATTAGTGAAAATTAAAATGCTTGTTTGAATCTTACCCGTTAAGACCCAGAGGGTTTGCTCTCCAATCTCCATTCTTCATTTTCTATGAAGCGCAGATACTCTTCAGGTCTCTCTTCTTTCTGATTGGCAATCTCCATATTTTCGCCGGCTTTGTCAGAATGGATCTTTCAGTTAGAATCTGGAAACCTTCCTTGTGTCTGTTGATTATCCTTCACTCTGATTCATCTTGTTTCCTTGTGATTTGGATCTTTTTTATTCACGATTTCGTATAGTGTGTAAATTGTTCTTGTGTGTCTGCTGGCAGTTGAAGGTCTGTTGATATCTCAGCAGTCTTGCTAAGATTTCAGCACATGTTTGCTTCAATCCTTTAGCATTCTTTCAAGCATGTCCAGCATTCTACGGAGTTTGCTAGCCTTTTACTAGCTTCTTCAGCAATCTTCGATTATGCTGATTCTTTCAGCATTCTTCGATCTTCAATTTTGTTGATTCTTTCAGCATTCTTCGATCTTCTATTCTAGTTATATTATAATTCGAGTAATCCTATACAGTTTTTTTACAATTTAACTCGATACTAAGTTGCTAGAAAGTAGATTGATTTGAGCTTTGATGCACCAAAACTAATATACATACAATTGAGACCTAGGGGTTACAATATTTCTAATAATATTCCTAACAGCACTCAACAATGCCATTTTTGTGTTGCAAATATGGTGCAGTCATGTACCATTTGATTCCCATCTCATCGCAACACTTGTTGAATTCAATGGAGTTGAATTCTCCTCTACGATCGGACCAAAAAGCTTTCATTTTGAGACCAAATTCCTTTTCAGCAATAGCCTTAATTTTCTTAAAAAATCTAAAGGCTTCGTTGTTCAACTTTATTATCTCAAGCCACATGTAGCGGCTATGATCATCCACTATCAGGACGAACTAACAACCACCCCCGAAGTGGTTGGTGTAATCAGGTCGCACAAATCACCATGAACTAGTTCAAGAAAATACTCACTACGGTACATCAAAGCATAGGGAAATGACACTCGGTGTTGTTTCCAAAGTGCACATCTATCACAAAACTGTTCCAGCTGCTTGATCTAAGGCAATCCCTAGACCATTTTCTTCATAGATAAATCATGGAGTGAGTTGAAAATTAAGATGGCCATAACATGCATGCCATCGCCACAATCGAGTGAGTATCACTTCTCATCTCTCGAAAATGATTAGCTCACCATCATTGATGATAAACTTGCAACCCTTCTCCTCCAGTTGATCGAGACTAATGATATCTGAATGTAACTGGGAATAAAATATTCTCTGGTGAGTTCTCGATGCTCCGCATTATTGCATTTAATCAAAATAGAGCATTTTCCTGCAATATTAACCATTGTGTCGTCGCCGAACTTCACCATTCCTTCAACATGTCCATCAAATATCATGATGAATTGCTTGTTACCAGTCATATGGGTACTCGCACCTGTATCGAGCTACCACATATTTTTGTTGACTTGTCTCCTTTTTTCTACATTGAGAAATACTTCATGTGAATTGTTTGCGATATCATGAGCAATTTCACAAAGTTTAGCCATTAATAATGTTGGAGCATCATCCTCAACCTGCAACAGGTTCACGTCTTCTCTACGCTCGCACCGTGGTGTGCGACAATCACTGGAAAAATTCTCGTAGATGTTACGTTTCTAACATTTCACTTTGGTCATGTCACAACCACTACCAAATGGTGTGAACTCTTTTCATTTGATGCTATTGTTGTTGCGTCTGCTTTTATGCTGGTTATTGCGGCGTCGATGATCACCCCCAATGTTCTTATTGTTGTTGGGTGAACCATGATCATGAACTCCACTTTTCAGGCGCGCAAGACATTCCTCTTTCGTGAGGTGTTGATGGCTACCACCTAAGACTCTTTCCTTTTCGTAACACTCCTCAATAGTTTTCAGGCGCCCCATTAGTTCCTCTACCGTGAGAGATTTGAGATCGACAAAAGTCTCAATGGAGATTGCTACCTGCGAGTAACGTGGAGGAACAACATTCAGAAATTTCCTCGCCACTTGCTCATCATCAATCTTGTCTTAATGAATGTTCAAGTTATTAACTAGACCGGTGAATCGCATATCAAAGTCATCAATGGTCTCGTCATCTTTAAACCACATTGCTTCAAACTCTGAATGTAGGTATTGTGCTTTTTCCTTGCGCACACGCTCAGTTCCCATCCGTATACGCTTACTCGCATCACCTGTCGGCTTTGTTGTGTCTTTGATAGCTAACGTTGCCTACATTTCCATAGGAACAACTCGTAGGATGGCTGAGAGTGCTAGCTGATCATTGCGATAGTCAACTTCTTCACGGGCTCAAGCGCCTCCCACAGTCCTTGTGCCAGCAGGTTGACTGTCATCATGAGAGACCAATCGCCATAGTTAGTGCAAGATAACATTGGATAAACAATCGTGCATCCTATCTCCTTCACCACTCGTTGCACCACAACCTCGCGGTTGTCGTCCCATCTCCTTGGTCTAGTCTATGAGTAGGAGAACTTGATCCATGCTCCGACATCGTCCAACAAATGTTAAAACTAGGAAATGATGAATAATGGCTCTAATACCACTTTTTTTGGCAATAGCTGGAAAATATTAACGAAGAACACAAGTGTATGGTGACCAATCTGCACTTTTTGTATTTCCAACTATCTTATTTATGCACAATAGAAATTTAACGAAAACGTTACAAACAAATCACGGTTGACCATTCTTTCGGTTTCTGCTACTCAAAATGAGAAAAAAAAATTTGTTGCAATTATACTACATTAAAACAAAAAAATAACAGATGCAATTATGGCACATTATGCTGATGCACGTGGTTAACTCAACAAACCAAAGGGTTTCTGTAGAATACAATGAGAGAGTATCAACTGAGCTTGAGCGGGCAACTGATGTAATGATTGGCTAAATAGATATGGTTAATTTAGATTTAAATATTACTTTCTGGTTAATATTTTAATTATATTGACTACTACTTACTAAAATATGTGTCTGTTGCACTTGTATTTTTTCTCATTTATAAATCAGTTCACTATTATGTCAATTTTATAAAGTTAAAGAACAATAACATTTTTAAAATAGACAACTCACATGCAGTTGATGATGAGAGCGTTGATGTGAAATATGGTAATACACCGCATCAACTTGTAAATAAGCGAAATAAATTTATTTTATTTTATTAAACTTATTATTAATCTTTTAAAATCTTTAACTTCCACGACTAAGTATTTCTCAAAGTTCCTCGTGGGGAAAAAATACAGCGTTAAGGCCAAAGTTGTTCTATCTTTTTCCATAGAACGTTCGCGAATGCCGTGGAGGAAAGACACAAATAAGGTTGATTGTGGGATTTAACTAATATTGGCATATGGAAACTTATATTGGCAAGAAAGTCAAGGACTGGAAGATTGGATTCAACAAAAATTCATTTAAGCTGCTTCGATTCATTAGATTCTTTTACTACAGGATTCTTCTAACCTTTCCAATGAACAAACACTCTGAGTCACTGACCAAAGCAGCAAAAAATAATTTTTAGAAAGCATGCAAAAAGGGCAATGTCGATTTTGAAAAGTTGGTGTTGTCGTATGGAGAACCATGAAGAATAATATATTCTGATTATTTGGTAAAACACATTTCTGGAATAATATTTTGACTCATGACTCATTATGATTAAACATTTCGTTTGGTATATTTTGGTTATTTTGTTTTAGTATGGATGTTTTCTTTTCTTTTTTCGTTTATATGTTGTCGATTATATTTTGTAAGTTCTTCGTTCAACATATTCTGATGCATCTTTTATCGATAGAGCATGCACTTTTTTGTTTTGTCAATGCAATATGATATGAATCTTATGGACTTTTCCAGTGCATTTTACAATGTATAATTGCTTATTGTTTCCGTTTTGAAATTTAATGCATCTTTTTATGACGTGAATTGCATCATTTGATTGTTTTAGTGCATGACTATATTATTACAACTTCTGATCATATATCGTTCTAAATGTGCATTATTTAATAGTATTCGTGCATGATAATTCTAATGCATCATTTCTTCTATTATTTTTATTTTTACTTTTTATATATTTTTAACATTAATTTAAGCTCAAACACCCAAGTGTCCCAAAGAAAATCGAAACCATGAACTCTAAGTCATATTTAAGATGCTTTCATCACTTCACCCCGATCCAGTAACATTTAATGCATCACTTACTGTCGTATTTTGCATCATTTAGGGTCTTCTAATGCACAATTTTTTAATCGTTTCCATTTTATTCATATATTATTTTCAAAGTGCATTATTTGTTGGTATTAGTGCATTTTTATATCTAATGCATCCTTTATGGTTAAAAGGTGCATCATTTAAGTTCTTTTAGTGCATAATTACTAATTAAACGTTCTAATTCGTAAATCTTTTTGAATGTGCATTATTTAGTGGTATTAGTGCTAAATAAAACCTTATACGGTTACAATGTTCATTATTTTATCTTTATATTGCACAATACAAAACTTAGAAAAATCCAATACCTATATCGAGTTAATGTTTATTACTTATTTGGTATTAATAAATAATAATAACATTGTGCATGATTTTGTTATTTTCTGCATAATAAATAGTACAAATGACAAATATAAAAGTGCTTAATTCCGCAATAATTTTTTAAGTAACTTAAACTTGTATATGTGAGGTTGTATTATAATTCTTATGCTTCAAATATCTTATATTTTTGCAATTGTGAAAAAGATGTGTATTTAATTATAAAATAATGCACCACATTCTTAAAAAAATTGCATAATAATTAATAGCTGGATAACATTGAATTTGTTCAAAAATACTTCAAAAGTTAATCAATTAAACATCAAAATCTCATCCGATGATGATCATTTTTTCTTGCCACAATTCCTGGCATCATGGGAAGTCATTTCTTTACATTTATTTCAACGGCGTAGCAGTTTTTCGAGCACTTTAGTTGTTTTCTCTCTTCTCGAAATAATACAACTACCCTTGCCATTGTTATTTACTACTTTTGGTGGTAATACATCAACCTTTTCTAGAACAGCAACACCATAAAACTCCTCAAATAACTTATCGTCACTTGTTATGCACTTACAAGTTTCATCAACCGCAGCAAGGAAACAAGCTATCTTAACAGCATCCACTACAAGAAAAAAAGGTAATAGACTACGCGAATTTCGCGTAGTCTATTACTCAAATTAGCGTAGTCTAAGTAAGTGTAGCCTATGTGAGAACACTGATAGAACACTGTGCATTATTTAATGGTATTAGTGCATGATAATTCTAATGCATCATTTCTTCTTTTATTTTTATTTTTACTTTTTATATATTTTTAACATTAATTTAAGCTCACACACCCAAGTGTCCCAAAAAAATCGAAACCATGAACTCTAAGTCATATTTAAGATGTTTTCATCACTCCACCCCGATCCAATAACTTTTAATGCATCACTTACTGTCATATTTTGCATCATTTAGGGTCTTCTAATGCACAATTTTTTAATCGTTTCCATTTTATTCATATATTATTTTCAAAGTGCATTATTTGTTGGTATTAGTGCATTTTTATATCTAATGCATCATTTATGGTTAAAAGCAGCATCATTTAAGTTCTTTTAGTGCATAATTACTAATTAAACGTTCTAATTCGTAAATCTTTTTGAATGTGCATTATTTAGTGGTATTAGTGCTAAATAAAAACTTATACGGTTACAATGTTCATTATTTTATCTTTATATTGCACAATACAAAACTTAGAAAAATCCAAGACCTATATCGAGTTAATGTTTATTACTTATTGGGTATTAATAAATAATAATAACATTGTGCATGATTTTGTTATTTTCTGCATAATAAATAGTACAAATGACAAATATAAATGTGCTTAATTCCGCAATAATTTTTTAAGTAACTTAAACTTGTATATTTGAGGTTGTATTATAATTCTTAAGCCTCAAATATCTTATATTTTTGCAATTGTGAAAAAAATGTGTATTTAATTATAAAATAATGCACCACATTCTTAAAAAAATTGCATAATAAGTAATAGCTGGATAACATTGAATTTGTTCAAAAATACTTCAAAAGTTAATCAATTAAACATCAAAATCTCATCCGATGATGATCATTTTTTCTTGCCACAATTCCTGGCATCATGGGAAGTCATTTCTTTACATTTATTTCAACGGCGTAGCAGTTTTTCGAGCACTTTAGTTTTTTTCTCTCTTCTCGAAATAATACAACTACCCTTACCATCGATTTTTACTACTTTTGGTGGTAATACATTAACCTTTTCTAGAACAGCAACACCATAAAACTCCTCAAATAACTTATTGTCTCTTGTTATGCACTTACAAGTTTCATCAACCGCAGCAAGGAAACAAGCCATCTTAATAGCATCCACTACAAGAAAAAAAGGTAATAGACTACGCGAATTCCGCGTAGTCTATTACTCAAATTAGCATAGTCTAAGTAAGTGTAGCCTATGTGAGAACACTTATAGACCATGCGAAAAATTGCGTAGTCTATATACTTATGCGCAAAAAATTAAATCTACAAAGTCAACTAAATCTCTAGCGTATGCAAGACTTAATCCGGTTTCTTCTTAATTCGCATGCCAAAGTACTAGTTACTAATGTGTTGCACTTAATCTAAATTGATCAACTCGTTGAGTTTTTCAATTAAACTAGGGAATGAATTAAATCTATTGTATCTAACTAGGCAACATTAACCAAACATGAATCTAGACTAACAATCATCCCCAACATCATACTCACAAGCACAACCTCAATCAATCCAATAGTAGCTAGAGCAAACATAAATCAAATGATCTCAAGAGAAGGAAAAGTAGGATATTGGAGAGAACTTTGTAGTGAACAATTAAGGCCAATTGAATGTTGAAAAAATGAATTAATCTTCCCCGAGATGGTCAATCCACTCTTATATGACTAATCCCCTTAGCACCGGTGAATTAATGATTGAAAAGTTAGAATTATCTAACAGTAACATTATCTAATCCTAACACACTCCCAAACGATCTTGGATAAATAACCTATATGCTTCATCTGCACAGGGATTGGATCGAGACATATGTAAAATCATGTTATTCATGATATTTCAATCCGCGTATTGGATGCAATCTCAACGTTAAACTATCAAGCAATTGACTCTTATCTACATTACTTGAATGAGAATAAGATCTAGCATGTCTTAATCTACAAGGAAGAGCTAAAAATGCAATCAATTGATCAAAATCATTCACCACATCTTTTAATCCAACATCCTAATGAAATCTAGCTGCTCATACCTTGAGATTTGTTCAATTGAATACAAAAACAACACTTATCCTTTACAAGGTAGAAATAAAATAGAATTTCCCCCCAATTTGGTTGATTTTACCTTGATCTACTCTTGCATCTACATATCTTCACCAATTGGATGGAATTAGACTTGGATCCACCTTAATTGATGTTTGGAAGCAGTGGGAAGTGTTTTTGAAGTGAATAACGGTCTTCAAATTGCAAAAAAAATTGAAAAAGTTCTTTTCAATTTCGTGTTCCCCTTTTTATAGTAAGTAAACTGACCAAGATTTTGCGCGAAACCAATCCGTCTCGCCCAAGATCGCCAAAACTCAGAAATCTCGCAGGATCTCGCCGGGACCAGGAAATCTCGGCCAAAATTTGCCTCTATAAGCCAAATCTCGACCGACCACTATAGGGTTCGGTCGATCTCTGCCTTACAGAGGCAAATCTCGATCGAACCCAGATGGGTCTTGGTGGGGATTTGACCTTGTTTCACCCCTGCTACTCATCTCACTCCATCTGGGTCAAGATTTCCTTTGCTTATGCAAAATATGGGTCGAAATTTCAGCAAAAGTTAGCAGAACTTGAAGATTTATGCTCATTTCCTCACCTACACAATGTCAACACAACAAAAACAAGTTAAAACCTATGACATGTGGGTGAAATAAACGTAAGCAAACAGTCAAATGCATCGATAAAATGTTCATTTCTCACACATATAATATACATATAGACTACGTGAAAAATAGCGTAGTCTATATGTATATAGACTACAAATCATCTATGTTTTTCTTTAATTTTTTTTTATTATTTAAGATAGCTACCTACGATCATTTTATAAAATTACCATTTACTAATAATAGTAAATCTAATAAACATATTAATTAACGACTATAAGTAAAAAACAACATCAACTACAATAGTAAATCTCATATAAAATGACCATCATTACAAATTTGAAAATTGAAATGCAACTAGTGTATTCCTTGGCTGAAACAAAACACCACCTAAAGATGTCTTAAATGAAATCATGAGCCATGTTCCACCAAGGCAAACACAGACACACTTCCTGAAGGGATTGATCAACTAACAGTTCGAAGATAAAGGTCCAAAGTTGGTGGCAATTTAAACTAGCACCGAAGGTGTATGGCACTAGAAAAGCAATATCACATTTTCCTCTTCTTATTTCTTTGAAAGAAGCTATTAACGATTCAGCAACTCAAGAATCCGGACAAACAACGAAATGTGTCACTTAAAAGTAAACCAAATGTAACAGCAATCACTAGATGATATTAACAATTTCATAGTGGATAGAAATAAAGTCTATATGTTCATAATCATGTAACCAATATATTTTCAGGAACTTATCTTTCAAATCTTACAAGGACCATCAAATCTGCTACCATATTTTGTTCACAAAAATCTTGAAGTTTAGTATATGAGGCTCCTTAAACTTGGATTGTATTGATCATCAACATATCAAGAGATGTGGTCCAAGCTTCAAATGGAGAAATGATAGAAACTTGAAGTCCATTAACATAGTACGATAAAAAATGTTTTATGGACTATGTTATGAAGGAAAAGGTGTTATATTAAGGACATGATACCAAACAAACCAGAATAGTCCAGAACAAATTATAATGATTAAATTCTCATACTGGCATAATGTAACACTAAAACTGATAGTGTCAGAGTTTGTGGATGTTAAACATTTCTATGTTTAACATCGAAGTTTGACACTGACTTGTTAATGTTATACTTACTGTCTGCTGGGAGTTGGTTACAACCGTTTCCTATTTTTTAGGGACGAATATTTCAACCTTAATTCCATATATTTTCAGGTCCTACTTTTCAGGGATCGTGCATATTATGTATCCTAACCATATTTTATTATATTTACTATTATTCTAGATAAAATAAAGGGGAGTGCCTCCACGATTCAAACCACCACCCACGTGAGTCATTGTGGAGCTTCTAGTTTGTGCTAAGGAGCAAGTGGACGTGGAAGGAGAGCATACCCACGACTACAAGGACGTGGGATAGGCAATCGTGCACTCCAAGACTGAATAAAAAGGAAGGACAAAGATTGAAGAAGGTCGAGTGACTGATTTCATTCCATATCCAACAAGAGTTCTTCAAACTCTTCAGTCCTTCACCCTTACTATTCCATCCTATTCGAAGACCACCATACCAGCACAGAG
>JAPKLW010000529.1:0-54815 GCA_026898455.1 Plectranthus barbatus
AATATTATATTAATTTTCATATTAACAATAATATAAATATATTATTGTACCATATTAATTATTATAACATTATATAAAAAAATTTATTATTTAAATATCATATTTATTTTTAATTTTTTATATTTCTAAAATTATGTTTTTATTAATTTGAAAATATATATATTTTTATAAGATTCTCTATAATTATTTTTTAATTTCAGTATTTTGAATCTTGAATAAAATAATAATTACTTTTTATATTTACTCTAGAACTATTTATTTTTTTAAATATCAAATATTATAATTATGAATGATTCTCAAACCAAATATATAAACCAAACAAGTAGATTATAATCACTAAACTCATATCCATTCCTTCTACTTTAAAACTTATACTCTACTCATAGTCATTCACTTAACCAAAACCCCCTAATATATTATCACTATTTAGGGAAATATTTTATTTAAGTTTATTTACAAGTGCCGTTTGATTATCTCAATGATGTTTTTTATATTTTAATTAATCATCGTTTAATCTCAATACAAAATTTACATCTATCTATATCCATGTATTCATATAAACAAGATCACCACAAAGAGTTTTCTCATTCAAATAAATATTTATACAAAAGACGAGGAAATAAATATTGCAATTTAAAAGCCAAAAAAGTAAAATTGTTTATGTTATTAAAGGAGATGTAACGCTTTGATATTACTCAAAACGAAATGTAATGTAATTGTTTATACACTATTCATAATTAATTAATTTTTATGATAAGTATAGTCAAATACAATCTTTATTCCTAATAAATAATTAATCACATTCATGTGACAGCCTGAATCATCTCATATTTTATTAAATTAGATGTTAGGAAATTTGGTTGTTAGAAATTTTCTTATCCTTATTGTTTTGTTTTGGTGGCTCAAATTGTCAAAATCAGTCTAGAAAATTTTTAGATTAGTCCCAGTTTTTATTTTAAATGTGGAGTCTTGTAAGGTCTTTTATTGAGATGTAATTGGAGTTGATCGAAGAAAAAACTGAATAATCAGTCTATAGAAGCACAAAGGACCCAAACAGACTAAAAGATCAATCTAGAACTGATCTGTTCGGGTCTCATCAATTTGGGACTGACAAGTTCGGAAATACATCAGTATGGAACTGATCAGTGTTGGACTGACCAGCCTGGAACTCACCAGTCTCAAATATCAAACTTGTCAGTCTGGGGATGACTGACTACTCATACAAACCAAGTTCAGTTTTAAAAGCAGTTTTCCACTCATCTACCTCCTTAATCCTAGTCTGATGATATCCACTTCTCAAATCTATCTTAGAAAAAACTCAAGAACCATGCAACTCATCTAACATATCATCTAAATGAAGGATAGGATGGCGATACTTAACCTTATCATGTTGCTGACCATATCATTGGTACAACTTCCTCCATCTTTAATCATGTTGCAGACCTTATCATTGATATGACATTGCGTATGGAAAATATTCTCCCTCTGCTCTACATCTCCGGCTGCAGGTTGGGCATTCAAAGCCCTTCTCATCAAAAAATTCAGCGCTGCAAGCGCCTCAATCTCTTCTTCATCCTCATCACGATCATCCAATTCAAGCATCTCCGGATCAGTTACGACCTCTCCATCATCCCGAATCACCATCACTCTCCGATTTGGGCAATCGTTAGCAATATGCCCAAAACCCTGACACTTATAACACTTGCGATCTCTATTCCGAGTTTCAGTGGCAACAAATTTACTTTGAACTGCGGAATCTGACATGGGCTTCACAAACAATTTCGTCTCCCCTCGAGGCTGCTCCTCCTCCTTTTTTTACGGAGCTCGTTGTGGTGTGGAACCACTTCCAGTCTGGTATTCTCTCCAGCCTGTAGGGTTCTGTGATCGATGCAAAATCTGCACACAGATTATAGCAAAGGGCAAATAAATTTATAATAACCCGAAGGTTGTCGAACCCACAGGGATAGTGCAACGAGAGAAAATCATGTACTGTATGTAGTTTTCAAAACCTTTGTTTGGGCAAATCAATTTCAAGGGTTTTGGATTTTTCAAAACAATTAATTAAAGAGAGAAATTCAAATATTAAAAAGCACAGAGGGAAATCAACCAAACTGATCAACATGCAAGAAACAAATATTCAAACCCAGAAAAGATAATTTTGGTGGAAAATCTGTTAAGGTGGAATTAATTCCTTGGTCGGGCAATTAAATCCTAAATTATTAACTAGTGGTTATCTCCTCTCGGTCTCAAACTCACAAAGTTAATTAATTTCAATAAAAATCGAGATTAATCCTAGAATTGAAATCTTCTTGGTCGGACAGATAATCAAAAATATTAAATCCTAACTTCCTATTACTAACCTTTACCTCTCAGTCCTTTGATTATTAACTGAAACCTATCTCAGTCTTCATCTCTCGATCCTTCGATGAGAATAGATTTAAAATAAAACATGGGATTTAAACCAATTTTAAGAGTTTGAACAATTGAATCTAAACATGCATCACAGATGGAGAAACCCTATAACCTGTTTAGGGTTCTAGCCTAACATATTAAATAGAGACATTGCAGAGAAAAATAAAGATTGCATTAAAAAGTAAAGATTCAAACAATAAAAGTAAAGAGGAATTCTGAAAAACTTAAAGTGAAAACAGAAAAATAAAGATAGAACTCAACTAACAGAAAATAATCAACAACCCCTATTCTGAGCTAATTATGAGTTTATATAATGGTAGGGCTAAGGCTTTGGATGGTATGTTGACTCCAAAAGTCGTCCTCATCTCAAATTGGTATCTTCCTTCTTTTAAATCATGAACATGTGCAAATTAGGTCTCAGAACTGCGCATCTCGGCCGAGATCATCCCTGCCACGGCCGAGACACGGTCTCTCCACCCCGGTCAATTTGCATTCCAACTCGATCAAAACAGAAATCTCTCCTTTGGCGAATTTCTTCATCTTCTGAACCAATTCTTCACTTTTCCTCACTTTTTCCTACAAAAACATACATCACAAGCACAACACCTTCCACAATGCACTCATGCTCAAATTATTAGATAAAATAAACAAAAACACATAGAAGAAAAGAGAAAACAATGCGATAAGAGAGTAGAAAAATGAGCTTATCATTCTGCCTCGTATTACTGTTGTTGCCTCTCCTCTTGAACTGACCCTCTATCTTGATTGCCATGTGGACCATGTCATCCAACTCAACATAATGCTGCAGCTCAATAGTATTCCTAATCTCCCAATTCAGTCCAGCAAAAAACCAGGCCATCGTCGCCTTTTTATCCTCCACTACACTGGCTCGAATCATAGCCACTTCCATCTCCTCAAAGTACTCATCTGTTAGGAAATTTGATATAAATATCCTTCCTTTTATTTTATGTTTTGGTGGGTCAAAGATTGTAAAAGTCATCTTAGTTAGTCTTCAGCTTAGGTGCAAAATGTAAAGTCCTATATAGGTTCTTTATCGAGTTGTAAGTTGTTACTAATGTTAGAAACTAGACTAAGTCAAAAGGTCTAGTACGCGCGGAAGACGCAACAGGAAACTGACCAAATTAATGAAGAAAAATAAATTGCAAGTGTGTGTTGACAAATATGAGTCATTCCAGATGCAACCTGGAGAGACAATTAAAGCAATGGAAGCTCGCTTCAATGTGATAGTTAGGGAACTCAAGGCACTAGATAGGATCTACTTAAATGCTAATGTAAATGCCAAAATCCTATCAAAGATGCCGAAGGAGGACTGGTTTGTCAAAACCATGACCCTCGAAGAGAAAGATCTCTCAAAGATGACAATGAAGGAATTATTCACCCAACTCCAAGCCCATGAATGTAATATTCAAATGGTGAATAAGAACGAGGCCATCAGAGGGACTTCAAATTGAAGCCCAAGAAACCCTTCCATACTAACCGACCAGCTGGTCAGCCAAGCTCATAGAAGAAAGAGATCCCAACCACATCAGAATCTCAATCCAATGAAGGCGAAAGCTCCATTGCAGAGCTCGAAGAACAGATGAGGAGACTATCTAAACTCCTCGAGAAAGCCAAAGGAAAGCAAGAAGCACCAAAGTCCGAAGGGAAGAGGTTCGTCAAGCGAGCCCCCAGAGCATGCTTTCAATGTGGTTCCTCCGAACATTTAAAGTTCGAGTATCCCTCGGTGGACAAGGACGAACAAGATAGACTAAAGAAGATCTTTGAATGAAAAGCATCAAAGGTAGTAGCTCAAGCCATGCATACCAGAATCGAGATTCTGGATGTTCCAAACCATGATGACGATTACTCTTTTAAGGAGGAAGCTAATAAGGAAGCTCTCCTGACATTCATGGTTGCGTTTGGAGAAGAAGCAGAGAATGAATCGATTGCGAAGATTTCAAATAGAACAAACTTCACAACTGATATGAAGAAGAGCTACTCCAAGAAATGATAACAAAGTCAACTAACCAAAGAGTCATTATTACAAGAAATTACACATCACTAAAAATGTTTTAACAACTGCATACCTCGTTAGGCGTGTAGAACGTCTAAAAGAAGAAGAACGTTCAACACATATTAAAAACCTATAAATACTCAAGACAATGAAGAATTCTAAATGAACAAAAAATGTACGTAAATGAAGGAAAAATGAACTATTCTATTTCTCACGTTAAGGTCTATTCATCATGTTAAAGACTCCCAATATGTCAAATAAGAATAAATTTAGATCCTTTATTTTGTTGATCCAATGGTTATGAAGAATTCATTAATTAAATAAGTTAATTAGGATATCTTAGTAATTTAGCCTTTAAATTTGAGTAACTGTCTACTCTATCCTTAGATCTAAATATTCTCTTCCCTTATTTTCTTTTTCCTCATATTATAGTCAAACTATTATATCTTTATAGACTTAATCTGTTTTTTATGAATTTTATATCAAATTAAAATAATTTTTATGACGATTCATATGATATCCATATTGCATACATTCAATTTAGAAGATTTGAACAAAAATCATGATTTCATATTCAGTTGTTATATGAAACTCATTGTATTTACGTTTTTATTAAAAAAATGCATCAATTATGCATGAAAATGTATCAAATAGCTTCTTTTTTTTTGCATCAAATTTTTCGCATGGACACGATGCATTTTTAATCTAAAGTATATGCATTTTCTCTAATTACTAAGTGCATTTTTCGCTCTAATCATATGCTGCATTTTTATCTTCAAAATATTGCATTTTTTGCATCGAACATATGCATTTTACATTTCTTTAACTCCACAAAATGAAATTTCTAAATATTTTTTTTAACTTTTTTCCATTGAATGTTAGACGGTAACACATATAATGCACCAAAACTGGACGGATTTAAATTAATCGTGTCCGTTGATTTTGATTGTTAATGGTTCAAATTTATTATTATTTAACATATAAAAAGCTGTTATATATATATAGGGAGTGGATCAGGTAAGAAAAAATCCATTGTGAGAAAAAAGAATGAATCATATCTATTAGATCTAGACAAATCAATGGTTTATATAAAATCAAGCAACAAATGAAATACAATCATGCAACATAGTAATCAAACAACAACTAAAACACAATTAAGCAATTTCTCGATTGTGTCTTAGTTGTTACTTGATTGCATATCAACCATTGATTTATTTAGATCTAATGGATATGATTCATTCTTTTTTCTCACAAGGAGGTTTTTTCTCACATGATCTCTCTTCTCTCTCTCTCTCTCTCTCTATATATATATATATATATATATATATATATATATATATATATATATAGGAAGTGGTTCTGGTGAGAAAAGTCTCCCGTGAGAAAATTAGAAAGCTATTTGATTATGTTTACAATGTTGCTTTTATATGTTTTAGTCGTTGCTTGATTACAGCAATTGCGTGATTGTGTTTTAGTTGCTGCTTGATCACTTTGTTACTTGATTATATTTTGGTTGTTGCTTGAATGTATATTAGCCATTGATTTAATAAGATCTAATGAATATGATTTATTCTTTTTTGTCACAGGGAGATTTTTTCTCACATAATCTCATATATATATATATGGATGCGATCTAGTGAAAACACCCCTTAATATGAGAAATAAGGATAAATCCTCGCAATTAATTTTGATGAATACGCTCAGGATTTTATCGGAATTTTCGGTCATTTTATCTCAAAAAACATGCATTATAGGGTATTTTTATCATTTTGTACATATTTAAGATTCTGTTTGCATATTCGACCACGACTTGCATTATATGCATAAGAAACATGCAGTATATACCTAGAAAACATGCATTATATACCTAACAAACATCTTCTTGCATTATAATATAATATTACTCTTATTTTAGAACAATATTACTATCATTATACAGTATTGCAACCTGTATTATATATGGTATTACTTTTTATTTCAGAGCAAAATTATATTACTTTCATTATAATATATTTGTTATTACTATACAATACATAACAAGTGCAAATATAATGATGGATGATGATTTTGCTGAAAAAAACATATTGCATTTTTTCTATCATACTCTGCATTATATATTATAACTTCATGCATTATATTATGCAACTTCATTAATTAAATAAGAATTCGTGTACTATAAGAATTATGCACATATTCAGTAATTTGTATTTTTACAATGATTTTTTTTTAAAAGAAATATAGGGTATTACTTTTATTTTAGAGCAAAATTGTATTACTTTCATTACAATGCAAGTGTTATAAACATAAAATACATAACAAGTGCATATATAATGATGGATGATGATTTCACTGAAAAATATATATTGCATTCTACCTATCATATTCTGTATGATGTAATATAACTTCATGCATTATATTATGCAACTGCATTCACTATATAAGAATCGTTTACTGTTACAAAAATTATGCATATAATCACTAAGTTTCATTTTTATGATGATTTTTTAATCAAAAATATAGTATATAACTTTTATTTTAGAGCAAAATTATTTTACTTTCATTATAATACATATATTATTACTACATAATACATAATAAGTGCAGATATATTGATGAATGATGATTTTGCTGAAAAAAAATTGCATTTTATCGATCATATTTTGTATTATATAATATTACTTCATGCATTATATTGTGCACCGCATTCATTATATAAGAATTCGTGTGTTGTTACGACAATTATGCATATAATCACTAATTTTCATTTTTACGATGATTTTTAAATCGAAACATATGCAATATGGGTTTCGTTTGAAAGATAATTAAAATAAATTTAATTTGATATATGATACATGAGAAAATAATATAAATCGAAGGAGTTATGATCATTTAAAGATTTAGGATGATTTTAGAGCAAAGAGAAAAAATATTACAAAATCACCTTTCAATGCATTTTTACTACACTATAATGCACCCATATATATACATATATATATATAAGGGTGCATTCATGGCTGAACATGTGTCCATGAATGAACAGAGACCAAAATCCAGCCCTTGATTTCGAAAATAGACGTCCCAGATTTTCTGTTGCCATTTATCATTGTTGATATCTTCTTCTATCATTGAAAGGGCAAATTAGTCTTAAATGAGAAAAAATTGAAATGGAATTAAATCTGCATACTGATTTTTCGGATTCAGTTACCAAATCAAATCCCCCACGATTTTTTCCATTATTATCATATAAATTGGAAAGAGAAATAAGATCATGTTGCATATTTTTAGGGTGTGATTACCAAAAAATATACACCACGATTAATTCCATAATCTTAAGTTAATCGTTATCATTGTTTATGGCTTTGTAAGTGGTAAGCTGATTTATCGGGTGCGGTTTCACTTCCACTAATCTATTATCATTAAAATGCATAAATATCTTTAATTATTCGTACAATGATATTGAATAAGAATAACAATGATCTTAGAGGTGTATTAAAAATAAATTGAGATTAAATTGACAAATTTTGATAAAATGATATTGAGTACAAGTAACAATGATAATGTCAACAATGTACAATGATATTTAATAAAGATAACAGTGATCTTAAAGGTGTATTGAAAACCAATTAAAATTAAACTAACAATTTTGATAAAATGATATTGAATACAGTTAACAATGATAATGTCAACAGCGTTTAATGCTACATATTAACCGAGTTCACACAATGTAGAAAATAAATATAACAATTAACAAGCAATGTGCGGTTTGACTAAACATGCCGCACCGGTTCGTCGGACGGCGGAGAATGTCTGATTTTCTCTCCGAGAATGGAGCTCAGCGTCAGATCGGATGAATTGCGGCGGCCTCTGCCGCTACTAGATGGGGTGCTCTAGTTGAGACTCCTCCGATGATTTTACTCCTTGATTCTCACAAAGTCTCCCAAATTCTGCGAGTACGGTTTCTCACCGCCACCGACGGCAATTTCCATTCATGTATAGCCGCCGATTTCCTGGTGAGAAAATCAAAGAACCGAGTAATTTGTAGTCGAATCAACAACAAATGCAGATTAAAGCGCAGGGTGTGTGCGACACTTCTAGAGAGAGAAACAAGAACATACGTGAAATAGAAAATCAAGAGAAAACCTTCCATTGACGAAATTTAAGATAACGTAAAAGTTTCTGATAGAGAATCTCCGCCTCACACGATAAAAATGACGAAAAGTGATAAAAACTCAATCACCCTACAATAGAAATATAAAATGAAACTTTTTACCCGCAAGAGAGTGCAACTCCATACAGTGAACTTAAACCATGGCAAAGCAAATTCATAAACATGGCTTTCCCATTATTCCCAACCCTAAAAACCCAATTTCCTCCATCTCTACGTCTCTCTCGCCATCTGCAAATATAAATAATTTTATACTAAATTCAACCATTAAGTATAAAAGATAAAAAAAAATATAATATTCCATTAATTTAGGAACAACCTAAATAAATATTATCCATAAATAACTGCATATGATTTAATGTACCAAATTTGCCCTTATTAATATTTTTTAAAAAATAATTGCTTTCACGTGGCACACAAATCAATCACCAGATTAAGAGAATTAATGGTGAGATCTTTGGCCATAGTTCATTCATGGTATTTGGTTCAGAAATGAAAACAACTCTATCTCTCTCTCTCTCTCTCATTGCGTTCAAATCTGAACTAAATACCATGAATGAACAGTGACTTAAGATCCGAGCGTCCATTTTATTGATCTGATGGCTGAATTAATGACACGTGGCATGTAGATTTTTTTATTTATTTAATTGAAAGGGTGTTATGGGAAGAAAATATTATGTTAATTTTTGGTAGATTTTATATAATAGGCAGTTACCTAATTTCATGCTAAATCAAATATTAAACATATTTTTCCAAATTCTTTTTTATTTATTGAATTTCTGCTCAACGTGAATTAAAAAAATGCTTCTCATCATTCCGAATCCTCCCTCCTGCAAAGAAGAAACGAAATCCCTTCCAGAGTCGGCTGCGTCTGAGGCTGCACCACCACTGCTGCGACGTGAATTTTGGTTTCAGCCTTCGTAGGCGAGAAGACGAAGGACGGCGCTGGATGCCCAGCGAGAGCAGAAGGCGAGGACGAGTGGGCGGGGAAGGAGGAGGAGGAGTCGCCTGAGTTTCACAAGCAATTGAACGCGGTGTCTCTGTAGTTGGATAAAAGTAAATTTGGAGTTGGATGTTTGACAATGAGTAATATTTGTAAACGTGGTAGAATTCTTCAACGGATGTGGGCAGCTCATTATGTTTATAGGCGAATTATCCCAAAATAAAGGATCTACAAATCCTAAGCCGTAGTGGGAATATGGAGAATAGGTGGGGAAAGAGCACGTGTGGTCGTTTATGGAAGCATCAACCACTCTGATGGTAGTGCCCTTGATTGCTTTGACATAGTAATACATCTTTTTTGTTAATTTTTATGTAATTGCTTGGATGTTAACAATAAATTACAGTGGAATGTGATATTTTCTTTAAGAGCTGCCACATGATCGTCAGAAATGCCGATAATATAATTTTTCATTTTTTATTTTCAGATCCTTACATTCTTCATTGGAATCCACATATTCAGAATCCGGATCATTGTTATTTTAAATGTGAGTCATTATTTTTGAATAAATGTGTCATTGTTCGAGTTTTTGTTTAATAGATTATTAATTGTTTATTTATTTTCTACATTGTGTGAACTCAGTTGATATGTACCATCGTACGTTGTTGACATTATCATTTTTACATGTAGTCAATATCATTTTATCAAAATTATCGGTTTAATCTCAATTCAATTTTAATACACCTTTAAGATCATTGTTATCTTTATTAAATATCATTATACGCTATCGACATTATCGTTGTTACTTGTATTCAATATCATTTTATCAAAATTTGTCGGTTTAATCTTAATTGATTTTTAATACACCTCTAAGATCATTGTTATCTTTATTCAATATCATTGTACAAATAATTAAAGTTATTTATGTATTTAACGATAATAGATTAGTGGAAGTTGAAACCGCACCCCAAAAATATGCAACATGATCTTATTTCTCTTTCCAATTTATAAGATAATATTGGAAAAAATCATGGGGATTTGTTTAGGTAACTAAATCCGAAAAATCAGCATGCAGATTTAATTTAATTTTAATTTTTTTCCATTTAGGACTAATTTGCCCTTTTAAGGTTAGAAGAAACTATCGAAAATGATAAACAGTAACAGAAAATCAGGGACGTCTATTTTCGAAATCAAGGGCTGAATTTTGGTCTTTGTTCATTCATGGTCAAATGTTGAGCCTTGAATGCACCCCTATATATATATATATATATATATGGAGTAGTGATAAGGTGAGAATGAAACTTAGTATGAGAAATGAGAATAAATCTCGGTCGTTCATATCTTCAGATCAACGCATCAGATTAAACTAAAAAATGCAACATTTTATCTTGAATATCCTGCATTAAAGGACAATATAGTAATTATATACAATGAATGATAATTTTAAAGCCTGCATTTTCACTATGATTTTGTTCATTTTAAGGGCAATATCTTGCATTCACATTACATTGCGAAATAAAATGCTTTATATCTCTACTTACGACATTTTATCTTCAGTATTGTGCATTTTATCTTACCAATCATGCATTTTATCTAAGGAAACATGCATTATACTCCCTCCGTCCCTTGGCATTAGTTCCATTTTCTTTTGGCACAGTTATCAATGTTTGTGAGTGTAGTGGAATTAATATTTTATTGGTGTGAAGAGATTTTTTTCCATTTTAGGAAATGGGACTAATTCCGCGGGACAGACGTAAATATAAATTGGGACAATGCCAAGGGACGGAGGGAGTATATCATTACGAAAAAAAATTAATCTCTCTAATAAGAAAATATTGTATGTATTAAAATCTGGATATCCATATCTAATCTGATATCGAAATATTATTATAAATAATGAAGATTATTTGATTTTCAAAATTGAAATATATATATCCTTAATTTATTGAATATTCTTACCATGTCTACTCAAAAGAATCATAATATTATCTGTGCATCATTAAAATAATCCAAGTTCATATTAAAAGTTAATGTGGAATTTTGAATTTTTTCTGAGTCGTATCGATCATTTATACATCGAAATAAACAATGAAGTAATTCAATTTACTATGTGTTGGTCCTCGATCAGAGTGTTTTTATATGCAGCGGAAGTATTAATAATAAATTACACTTATCTTGCTAAGGTCTCGACTTAGCAAGTGTTTATCAAATGTGTTTTAGCTCAAATATTCGTTAAGTTACTTGCAAATTATACTTAAACACTTGGTGTGTTGAGTTTCAAGTATGCGCAACAACAAAGTAATGAATAAAAGCTGTAAAAGAGACACAAGGATTTATAGTAGTTCGAACAACTGTTCTACGTCCACTCTTTAGTCCTCTGACTGAAAATTCACTAATCGATTGAATACAAGGTCATGCCTAATCTCTAACGTTGAGCAGCTCCTCCGTCTGATCAGCGCGCACCTTCAAGCACCTCGGTTTTCTATCTTCATCTCATCGCTCCGTAGAGTAAGGACAAACCTCCCTTCTCCTCGGACGTCGACTGTTGGGAGTTTTATAGTTCTTCCCAGAACCTATCCTTGTGTTGGCGATGCCCGTAATAATCATGCTTGCGTAACAAGGTGACTGCTAGATTCTTTCTAAGATTAGAAAGAATCCCAATATCAACCGTAGAAGTTATACTTCAGAGGTCTCGAGATTCAAGTATGATAGCTTGTGAAAAGCTTCAATCACGTACTAGCTCGGTTGAGTTCGCGTAGTGTAGAGAATGTTTTGATATTCTCTAGTTTTCTATGTGAATATAATTTTGCGAACCTTTGAATCATTTTAGGATGACACCTATTTATAGGTGAAGATTCAAACAATCGTTTGAATCTTATCCATTAGACTCAACGGCATTGCTCGCCAATCTCTGTTATTTTTTTCTGCAGCGTGCAGAGACTCTTCAAGTTTTCCTTGTCTCTAATTGGCGTAGCTCCTATTTGTAGCCGTCTTTGTCAGAACAGATTTTTCCCTTTGAACTTGAAACCTTCGTTGTGTCTGATGATTATTCTTTTCTTTGATTCGTCAGGATTCCTTGTGATTTGGATCCTTCTGATTTGCGACTTGTGTCTTTCTTGATTGTTGTTGAGTGTTTGCTAGCGGTAGGCATTCAGCTAATGTCTCAGCAGACATGTTAAGATCTTCGCAGTATGCTGACGTTACTTCTTCAACATTCCCCTGTTCAGCATTCCTCCATGTTTGCTAACCTTTATTAGCTTCTTCAGTAATATTCAACAATCATCAAGTCTGCTGAATCCTTCAGCATTCTTGATTCTTATTTTCTAGTTCTATTACAACTCGAGTATAAATGATCTAAACAGGACTTTTACATTTTTACTCGATACTAAGTTGATAGAAACTAGATCGGTTTGAGCTTTTTTTGATGCACCAAAACATAATGAACAAACTTTGACAGTAAAGGGGTTTTAATATATCGAACAATATTCCTAACAATTTCCCCCTTTTTGGTGCGAACAAAGCCTCAATCTTGAGCTTTAATACTAACTGATCATGGGAACGCCGATTACTGCGATTACAATGTTTTCCTATCAAATCTATTCTCCGCATCTTAACACCCTTAGACTCGGTATGGTTCCTAAATGTTCCCCCTCAAAATATCAAAGGTATTGCTCGATTTTATATTTTGCTCCAAGCAAATGGCTTCCAATTCAATTATCAGATAAGCACGTAGCATATTCACGCAATCATATCAAGCAATCATACAGGAACATATCACGCACACAACATCAATCCACGCAATTTGCTGATTACACTGAGTATGCAAATTCAGTTATTTCAATTAGATCAGCGTTGGACAATAAGATGTTGTCTTCAACCTGGGTTAGTTTCCATTCAAAATATCATGCCATAATGTACAGGAAACATCTACCCAAATAAAAAATCTTGCTTTTGGTCTAAAAACTTATGAGCTTTAGAGAGATTACTTTTTGGTTGTCGAGGAGTCTGAATCATCAGCATTTCTGGCACTTGAAGAACTAGCGTTGGTCTTCTTCACAGTCTTGAGAGTCTCGAGCGTTACCTTCATGAAGTTGTCGAGAACGACCTCCCTCTCATTCCTTCTGATTCTCTCCTTCTCTTCAACCCTTCTTCGTTCTTCTCTCTTCTTCTTCTTGTTACCTTCTCAAGTCTTCTTCTTGTTTCTTCTAGCTTCGAGGCGTCGGATCCTGTCTTCTTGTTCTTTTTGTCTTTCTGCCTCCTCTGCTACCTTATTCTCTTCCCCCTCTTTGATCGCTGCAAAAAGGTTTGTTGAGTAGGTCTCAAACTTGTCTTGCAGAGTGTTGTGCAGTTCTTCTTTTGCCTCGAACACTTGATTATTAACTTCTGCTTGCACGATCGACACAATCTGCTCTCCAATGATCCTTCCTACCATAGTATGTATGAATTGCTGGAGGTCCCTCTGATAAGTGCTGGAGCTTAAGGGCTCAATTGTCATGACTTGGGTTTCCTCCGATAGCACAATCTGATTCTGGGTAGTAGGCATGATGGCAGTGGTGACCAGTGCTTGAGAGGAAGTAGATGGAAGATCAGTGTTAACATCTATGGAAGATTCAGTCTCCTTAGCTCGTTCTTCTTCAACAGTGATGGGAGAAGGAAGCCTTACGCTGTCCATTATTAATGACTTGTTTAACAGTTGAGTAAGAACATGCTCCTTGAACTCCAACATCTTCGTCCGATCCCCTTCTCTTATTCGTGCATCTTTCTCTTCTGCTAGCTTGGTTTTCAACTCAGCGGCTGCGGCCATCTGTCTTCTTGTGGCCGGGGATTTGAAGTGCTGAGTGAATGGTAGAGAATCTTCAACAGCATATCCGGATGGTGGCAATGAGCGATCTCCTGTGAGCGCTCTGTGTGCCTTAATCTTCTGTAGTCAGGCTGCAACCTGCTTTTCCATATACTGTCTTTTAGATGTCTGATCCATCCAGTCGTCTGCCCATTCCTCTTCACTTCGTCAGTAGTTGAGTCCCATCCTGGCCATCATAATCGCGCAGTCTTCATAGTGTATTTTTTGAGTGGCATAGTCGAAAAAACTCCACCTTGTGAACTCTATTCTTATCTATTCAAGATCAGAAGACTTGCCCAATAATTCCGCAGGATATGTGTTCTCAACCTCGGCAGCAACTTGAGCTTCAATAAATGCACAAATATCTTTTGCCCAGGAGATGAGGTCATCATTCTTCTCATCTCTCACGGTGATAGGGGGGACACCACTTAGCAATCCTCTTTCCCTCCATGGGCACTCTTAGTGTTTCTCCTTGAAACATGGATTCACCATCTGCAAGCAGCACACTCCCTTTGGAAGTTCCAGTGTTTCCTGCATTCTCTTCATCATCAGAACTCGGTATGTCACTGAATGATATACCTGATACTTTGGGAGAGTTGGGGATTGGAATACGTCTCTGCCAGAGTGACTCAATGGTGCTTTCAAGCACGGAGGTAGTATCTGCTTCTGAATTTCATCCTGGAACGGTAGATGGATCCATTTTCAACGACCGTAGATACTGCTCATTTCATGCGCGCACACTTGCAGTGAATTTTGCTTGCAATCTAGCACGGGTTTCAACATCCAAGGAGGTAGTAGCTTCTGCTTCCATTGTTGTCTCTTCAGCAATGCTCACAGTGATCTCCATTGTTCCTGCTGTAGTGATGGCTTGCTGAACATCTACTTGTATATCTACCTCGGGGTTTGCTATACCCTCATCTTTTGTAATCTCAAGGTCAGCATTCTTCTCATCTACTGCCTTGTCGTCCTATTCAACAATCATGACTTGGTCCCCTTCCTTCACCAAATCGGGTTCTGCCAAAATCGTAACAACTTGGCTTACTCCTTGCACAGCCAATTGTTCTTTCTCCATTTCTTGTTCAACTATAGACCTGCTTTCTCCTTGCGCAGCAATCTATGACAAAACTTTTTCAATATTGACTTCAACACTTACGCTTCCCCCTCGAGTGGTGGCGGGCTGAATGATCATGGTAGCAGAACTCTTTTCTCCATGCGTAGGAGCCTACGTCTTCCTCGATTCCTTAAGAGCTTCTTTATTTTACTATTTTTTAAATTCTCCATCGTTCATGGCGTTTGGATTTACAATCCTTTCTATGACATCTTTAACCTTGGTTTTCCCTTTAGCAGTCTGTGCCTTCTCGACGTCCCTCTTGGTGATGCGCCCAGATTTCTCACCTGCTTAAATCTTTGCGTTGCGCTCGGCAAGCCATAACTTGGTCATACTGAGCATCTCTCTACTCAAGAGTCATCTGCAACTTGGCTTTCTCAAAATTCATTTGTTCAAGTGCCCTTTTCAGCGCTTTTTCATGTCGCCTCTTCTTCCGCAACTCTTCCATATCAGAGAATTCAAGCCTTCTCTTTGCATCCTTGGTGATTGGCTCGATGGGCTCTGTATCACCTACCTTGATGACATCGGGAACTGGTAGAGTCGTGTCTACCATTGTCACTGTGACATTGACGGTTTTTCTTTGAAAGCGATCATGCTTTCCTTTCTTCTTGGCTTGCTCAGCATCACCGGCTAGCTTGTTCTTTTCCTGTTGAGGGCTTTTCTGCGTGCGCCTCTTATTTGCAATAGTTGTTATAGGGGGATTGACCGGATTCCAACGATGTGATGTCCACTAAGCTTTCATATTCTTTAAACAGAGCATCTCGTTCAGCTTTCCTACTTTCCTCCTCAATCTCATCGGTAGTGAGTGGAAAAGTAGTTGGCAGGATAACATTTCCTTGGTAGGGGTCTTCTTCGTCAGAGACTTGATCGTCGGGGTTGACATTACTTTTACCCTTCGATATCAGTGGCTCCTTGAGATTCTTAGGCAGTTGTTGTTTCCTGGTTGGCGGTATGTAGTCAGTATGCAACAAATCTGTAGGGATTTTTCAGTGAACCGAATCACAAAATCCAAGTGAACCGGATCGATTTATGGATATTGCATACAATCATAATTCACAATAAAACCTAGCATGCTCCTATGAATTTAATTCGAATTGTGGATTGAGAATTTACCGTTATTCCGTAGAGTCTGATCCGATCTTTCGCGTTTGAATATCCAACTTTAATTCAACCACGTGATTCGATTTAATCCACGGAAACAGAAATTAGAAATCTAATTTCTAAATTAAATCGAAAATAAAGAAAAACACGAAGGAAGAATTTTGTTCTCCAGATCAGATCTTCAGGGCTGTGTCCCAATGCTGTTCAAATCTGCTACTGGTGAGGATTCCACAGATTTGTAGTTGTAGAAGGCCTGAACTGAAATTCTCCTCCTCTTGCACAGAGCCGTCGCCCCTCTCTCTCTCTGCCTCAAGGGTTTCATTGATTTGAATTGTGTTCGAAGTTGCAAGGGTTTCCAGAGAGAGATGTCTATTTATAGACCCAGGGTTTAATCCCTAATGGGCGAATGGGCTCAATTCAGCATATTTATTTGGGCCAGTCCTAGGACCTAATGCAAATAATAAAGTGGGCCTATAAATTAATTAATTCCCATGTCCACAACCCAGGACACAATTAATTAATTAATATTAATTCTTTTTCACCACAGAATTAATACTGACCTACCCCTTTATTACCACGTTGTGAGAACGAGTTACATTAATTGAGAATCCTCATATTTAAGGTTACCGAACATTCATTAATTAATTGGAGCCTCTGACAAGCTCTAACTACAATTAATTAATATCTTATAATTTCTGAGTAGTACCACTCAATCCTTATCACACGTGCCTGAACTTAATCAGCCTGCAGGACTTTGTCACGATGAATGTTATTGAGCTCCTCAGGGAATGTCCCCATCCTATTACTCGGATATGGTTACCTAAGTTCAGTCTCAGGCGGTACTACACGAACTGCTGTTACCCAAGATGCGGATATACGAGCACGTTACTCAGGCTCTCCACCATGGCAAGTCAAAGCAACAGTCAACCCGTGCAAACCCCTGAACCTTCGTTAGGGTTTGGACTCAATCAATATAACGAGATCTTTTATTCGCTGATGTCAGACAGACGAATATATCTCACTGCGGTCCATCAATACGCCACCTCTGCGTACCAGCATGTCAAGTAACCAAGACAGACTACTTATTCCGACATTGCCGCAGCCATCCGGACAGACGTATCCTCATACGCTGTCTCGGCTGTGATCAAGGTATATGTCTCACTAGGTCAAGTGATCATACTGTCTTCTGCGATCTACAACACGCCGTATGATCGTCCCTATCGGTGAGACAAGAGGATACCATTGTTCATACATGTACGATTGTTAACAGATAGGAGAAATAAACCGTTGTATACTCATTGTAATAAATGCTTTCAGTATACAAAACCCATCAATCTCTCAATTATACTCAAAGCATAACTAAGCTATTACAGAGTATACAGTTTGTCTATCTAGTCTGCTGTCTTTAACCACTATCAGTGGTCGGCATCCACCTCAGACCCAGCTCACGAATATGTCTTTCGTAAACTTTCTGCGGCAAGCTCTTTGTAAACGGATCAGAAAGATTGTCAGCAGTGTCAATCTTCTTAATCAGCATATCGCCCCTCGATACGATTTCTCGTATGATATGGTACTTTCTCTCTATGTGTTTGCTTGCCCTGTGAGACCGCAGTTCCTTTGAGTTTGCCACCGCACCAGAGTTATCACAATAAATTGTGATGCTCCTCGGCAAACTCGGGATCACGCCCAACTCTAAAAGGTAGTTCCGGAGCAACACCCCCTCTTTCGAGGCGTCGGAGGCAGCGACATATTCCGCCTCCATGGTGGAGTCAGCAATGCATTTCTGCTTTGAGCTCCTCCAAGATACAGCTCCACCTCCCAGGGTAAACACATAACCTGAGGTCGATTTCTTCTCATCCTGGTCCCCTTGGAAATCCGAGTCTGTATAACCCACAGGGCACAGATCCTCACTTTGATAAACTAGGCAGAAATTCCTAGTTCTCTTCAAATACTTGAGGATATGCTTTACAGCAGTCCAGTGCGCCTGTCCAGGGTTAGACTGATATCTTGCTACCATGCCAACGGCATAACAGATATCTGGCCTGGTACACAGCATCGCATACATAAGACTACCAACAGCTGAAGCATATGGTACAAGACTCATCTCGTCTTTCTCTCGCTGTGTCTGAGGACACTGCCCACTAGAAAGACGAACGCCATGTCTGAAAGGTAGTAAGCCTTTCTTGGCGAGTTGCATGCTGAACCGGGCTATCACAGTATCCACATAGGATGCCTGGGATAAGCTCAACATTCTTCTCTTACGATCTCGTAAGACCTTAATCCCAAGAATGTAGCCAGCTTCTCCCAGATCCTTCATTTGGAACTGTTCGGATAACCAAAGCTTGATTTCGGACATCACTCCCTCGTTGTTTCCAAATAGGAGTATGTCATCAACGTATAGTGCAAGGAAGACCACGCTCCCACTGACACAAAGTCAGTAAGCACAACTTTTGTTTTCCAACTGTGCAAATCCATAGGATTTAATCACATCGTTGAAACGTAAGTTCCACGACCTTGAAGCTTGTTTAAGTCCATACAAGGACTTCCTAAGCTTCCAGACAAGATGTTCTTCGCCCTTGCTTATGTAACCCTCGGGTTGCTGCATATAGATGTCCCTACCTTCTTCAAGGTAACCGTTTAGAAAAACGGTTTTGACATCCATCTGCCAGATCTCGAGATCCATATGCGCAACTATGGCAAGGAGTATCCGGATGGATTTGAGCATGGCTACGGGTGAAAAGGTTTCGTCATAGTCAATGCCCTCTTTCTGACTATAACCCTTTGCCGCCAGCCTGGCCTTGAAAGTTGTGATCTTTCCATCCACCCCTTTCTTTCTTTTGTATACCCATTTGCACCCTATAGCCCTAAAGCCATCCGGCAAATCAGTTTTCTGGTATACATCCATAGCAGTTATGGATTCAATTTCAGAATCCATGGCGACACGCCATTTGGCAACATCCTTGTCCTGCACTGCCTCTTCGTAAGTCAATGGGTCAGAGTCCTCATGTCCGTCTTCCGGTCTCAAGTCCGAAGACTCACCCACGAACATGTACCTTTCCGGTTGGAAAATAACTCTCCCACTGCGACGAGGCATCGGTGCCGTGTCAGTAGTAGGTGCAGTGACTTGTGGTCCTGCACCTTGCACTGAAGAACGTGTCTGTGGTGCTATACCTCTCACAGGCGCACCCACACCTACACATTCCCCTTCCCTTGGAATTGCACTCTCGTTCTCAATTTCTTGAAGAACGATATCACTCCTTGACCTGTGATTACTCACATACTCATCCTCCAAGAATCTAGCGTTGGTGCTAACAACGACTATTTGACTCTCAGGACAGTAAAAGTAACCACCTTTCGTTTGCCTGGGATACCCTATGAACAGCATTACTTTTGACCTGCTTTCTAACTTATCAGGTTCCTTTGACAGTACGTGTGCCGGACAGCCCCATACTCTAAACTTGCACAAACTAGGTTTGCGACCAAGGAAGAGCTCAGAAGGCATCTTAGGAACTGATTTAGAAGGCACCACATTAAGTACGTATGCTGCTGTCTCCAATGCGTAGCCCCAAAATGAAATTGATAAGTTTGCATAACTCATCATTGACCTTACCATCTCTAGAAGAGTTCTATTTCTTATTTCAGCTACACCGTTTTGCTGGGGAGTACCCGGTGCAGTCCACTGGGATGTAATCCCATTTTCTGACAAATATTGCAGCAACTCATTACCGAGGTATTCGCCACCACGGTCAGATCGCAGTGACTTGATAGTTTTACCGACCTTCTTTTCTACCTCAGCCTTGAACTCTTTGAATTTCTCAAAGCATTCAGACTTGTAGCGAAGCAGGTAAACGTATCCGTACCTTGAGTAATCGTCAATAAAAGTGACGAAGTACTCGTACCCTCCACGAGCCTGAGTGGACATCGGTCCACATAGGTCAGAATGGATCAATTCCAACACTTCCTCTGCTCGAGACTGACTAGCCTTGAAAGGCCTAGTTGACATCTTGCCCTCGATGCAGGATTCGCAAACTTGATAAGGTACAGCCCGGACTAAGTCCAATGTACCGTCATATGCAAGTCTCTGAATCCGCTTCAAGCTGATGTGACCCAGTCTCAAGTGCCAGAGATATGTAAGATCCTCATCAGAAGAAGTAAGTTTTCTCTTCCTAGGATTATCAATTACGGATGAATTACATGCAATATAAAGGACATATTTGATCGAAGTAATATACAGAGTATGAATCAACATTACGTAATGAATGACATTGTTATCGTCAATGATTGAAATCATAAATAACAAACATCCATAGAAAGTTGATAAAATTTGTCCTGCCGATAAACCACGGCCCACAAATAAACTCTCAAATGTACTTTATTCATCAAAACATAAAGAAAAGAAAACTCCATGAAGCTCCGTCATAAAACATTGCCTTCATCCAGTTTGGTATCTTCTTGCCATCACTCACCAGCCTTATCGGCACGGTCCCCTGCAAAGTACAACAACATGATCAACAAGTCAGCACTTACAGCTCCTGGAAGAGCAACGCCGCACTCTAATCATGCTTCAGTTATACATGCAAATGGCATACCCTGTCTGGCCTTGTGGGCCTGACAATCTTTCCTCATATGTCCTTTCTTACCACACCTGAAAACACTTGTCCCTCGAAGTTTCCCTATAGGCTTATTAACAACTCCCATGTCCTTTGCAGTTACCTTTCAAGCCATCTTCTTAATCGCTCTTTTCGGCTTCATACCTTACGATACAGCAGAGTGATTACCAGAAGTAGCTAAGGCTCCCTTCTAAGGATTCACAACCGATTCCGCTGCCATCAAGTCATTGAGCAACTCGTTAAGAGTAAACTCCTTCTTGTTCATGACAACAATCAGTCTGAAACTCTCAAAGGATTTGGGTAGAGAGTTCAGTATGATATCGACCTCAGCCTCAACCTCGATACCTCCACTGTACACAGTTAGCTCATCCATGAGGTGAGTCATGGAGACTACGTGCTCTCTCACTTGTTGTAATAGTCTACTTCCTCTTGCGAGGATTCAGCAGTGGACACTTATAGGACAAAGTACTTGTAGAACGAACATGTGTTCTTCTGCAATCAGAATGTATTCAAGGTTGCGTTTCCATTCCAGGAAGTTTGGACCAGTTAGAGAATTTTGTGCGAGAATATTGATAACACTAGACATAGACATATCCGAAACAATAAAAATCTTAAATAAGAACATAAGCATGCTTGTAAAGCTGTAAATAATAAAAGCAGTAAAACATGCTTTTCCTATTATCTACACATGCTTAATAGCGCACATAAATAAATCACATATCATACGAGGACAATTAAGGCAAACAAAAATTCCTCGTGGCCCCAAAATTAAATAGAAAATAAAATCTATCTATTACAATTTGAATTTTGAATTTAATGGATAAATTCAAATCTTCTCAAATCTTCAAGGGCCTCCAAATCTTGATACACCAAATCTTTTGGATTTTTAGGCCTTTGTGATCTGATGATTTGCCCTAACCCTAATGCAAACCTAGGGTTTACACAGGATTGCACAAACCACCAAAAACACAAGCCATCGCGACGGGACAGCAGCAGACAACGACGACCGAAGCCGCCGCCGACCGCCGCCGCCGCCGGCCAGGCACCACCGCGCCCAGCACACCACGCGCGCGCGCCCCACGCAGGCTGCCGAGCCGCGCGCGCACCCCGGCGCCGTGCCCCCGCCGCCCGTCGGCTCCGTCTTCGTTCTTCGTCCTCGACCCGTCCAATTACAGAATTTGAAAAATTACAGAAACTATTCTATTACAATTTTCAAATCTATTCTAATCATGGATTTTCTCATGATTTTACAAAATAATTCAGCCCTACACAGATAAACCACCGCGGGCTGAATCAACGGGTTGCCACGAGGAACAAAAACCAACATCCACAATAATAAATTCATACATGCATAATATCGAATTTAATTATGAACAACAGAGCCATAAATCAGATAACCTGGCTCTGATACCAATTGTAGGGTTTTTACGTGAACCGAATCACCAAAACCAAACTGAACCGGATCGATCTATGGATATTGCCCATAATTAATTTCTAAAAACCCTTGCATGCTCCTATGAATTTAATACGAAGAATTGTGGATCGAGAGATTTACCAAAACTCCGTAGTGTCTGTACCGATCTTTTGCGTTTGAATTCCAAACTTCAATTCAACCACGCAATTCGAATTGTCTGCGGAAACAGAAATTAGCAATCTAATTTCAAAAAAAATTCGAAATAAAGAAATAGAGAAAGAAGAAGTTCTGTTCTCCAGATCAGGTCTTCAGATCTGTGTCCCGGTGCTGTTCAGATCTACTACTGGTGTGGACTCCGTAGATCTGTGGCTTGAGCAGGACCAGAATTCGAAAATTCTCCTCCTTTCCCTTCTCATAAACGGCGCCCCCCTCTCTCTTAGGTTTAGGGTTTTTCAACAGTGTTATGACTTATGAGAGAGAGCTGTCTATTTATAGACCTAGGGTTGGAAACCCTAATGGGCCATTTTGGGCTCAATTCAGCACACTTGTTGGGCCAGACCTGGGACCTAATGCAAATAATAAAGTGGGCCTATAAATTAATTAATTCCCATGTCCACAACCCAGGACACAATTAATTAATTAATATTAATTCTTTTTCACCACAGAATTAATACTGACCTACCCCTTTATTACCACGTTATGAGAACGGGTTGCATTAATTGAGAATCCCCATATTTAAGGTTACCGGACATTCATTAATTAATCGGAGCCTCTGACAAGCTCTAACTACAATTAATTAATATCTTATTATTCCTGAGTAGTACCACTCAAACCTTATCACTCGTGCCTGAACTTAATCAGCCTGCAGGACTTTGGCACGTGAATGTTATTGAGCTCCTCAGGGAATGTCCCCATCCTATTTAGGGGTGAGCAAGAAACCGAAATAACCGAAAACCGAACCGAACCGAAATTTATTTGGTTATTTTGGTTCGGTTATTTCGGTTTTCGGTTCGGTTCGGTTTATTTTTTCAAAAATTTTGGTTATTTCGGTTCGGTTCAGTAATATTTTTTTCCGGACCGAAATAACCGAAAAACCAAAATTATATATATATATAATATTATTTTATATATATAATTAATATATAAATAATACAAATAATTTTTTATTTCCAAAAAATCTAAACCTAAACACCACTAAACCTAAATAATTCATTTACGTCTTCAACCTAATTTGTCTACACCCACCGCCACAGAAGCACAACCTAATTCAATTTATGTTGATTTTTTTTTGCTTTAAAAGTATAGGTTGTATTGATGATTATTTTATGTTTAGATTTTTGTTGAATTATTCAAGAAATATGATTAGTTTTTAGGTTTTATAATTTTTTTTAAAAAAATTCGGTTTAAACCGAAATAACCAAAATTACGCACTGAAAACCGAATTGAAAATTCGGTTTGGTTATTAGCCTTATTTGGTTCGGTTCGGTTGTGTCCAAAAAAATTTCGATTATTTCAGTTCGGTTATTTTTTAGGCAAAAACCGACCGAAATAACCGAATGCTCACCCCTAATCCTATTACTCGGATATAGTTACCTAAGTTCAGTCTCAGGCGGTACTACACGAACTGCTGTTACCCAAGATGCGGATATACGAGCACGTTACTCAGGCTCTCCACCATGGCAAGTCAAAGCAACAGTCAACCCGTGCAAACCCCTGAACCTTCGTTAGGGTTTGGACTCAATCAATATAACGAGATCTTTTATTCGCTGATGTCAGACAGACGAATATATCTCACTGCGGTCCATCAATACGCCACCTCTGCGTACCAGCATGTCAAGTAACCAAGACAGACTACTTATTCCAACAATGCCGCAGCCATCCAGACAGACGTATCCTCATACGCTGTCTCGGCTGTGATCAAGGTTTATGTCTCACAAGGTCAAGTGATCATACTGTCTTCTGCGATCTACAACATGCCGTATGATCGTCCCTATCGGTGAGACAAGAGGATACCATTGTTCATACATGTACGATTGTTAACAGATAGGAGAAATAAACCGTTGTATACTCATTGTAATAAATGCTTTCAGTATGCAAAACCCATCAATTCTGCGGGGGGACTGGCACGGTTGGAGGATTCCATCATTGATATTTTCTTCTGTAACTCAAGTAAAAAATAGAGTAGAAGAAATTCAAAATCTATAGTATTGGGAGTATTAGGGTTTAGAATTTCGAAACCAAACTTCCTTTATTTGATTTCTAGTAATGGGCTTCTTTGTTGGCGGTTGGGTTTCTTCTTCTGATCTGGATAAATCAACGGTTGGGCAGTTGGTGACGGTTCGTCGCTGCCCTCAGCTAGAGTCGCATTTTCAATTAATGTGGACTTTGCTCCTTTCTTATCATTTAGATAATCCCGCCTTTTGAGAGATTTGAAATGATTGTCTCTCCTCGGTTGCTGGTCAACATGCAGAGTAGCATTTGCTGAGAGTAGAACGTCCAGCAATATGAAAGGCCTATGCTGAGAGCTTGGACTTAGCATATGATTATTTGATATACCCCTTAATTTCTAAATACTTTGGATCACATAGTTTACTGAGATCTTGGACTCAGCATTCAATTCTTTCATTTGTTGTGATCTTTAGCATTCCTTGGTCCTTTAGGTGTCCGTTTGCTGAGAGCTTGGACTCAGCATTCCACTTAGTCTTCGAATGTCCTTTTATTTTGTAGACAGTGAACATCTGCTGAGAGCTCGGACTTAGCAACCAATAAGAATATGCTAATATAATGTACTCAGTTGTCTACAAATATCTGCTGAGAGCTTGGACTCAGTAGCCTTCGGGGTTCTACCGAGAGCTTGGACTTAGTAGACAAAATAGACTCTTAATAAAGATTTGATCCTTGATGGAGCAAAGAGTCTTCTTTTACTGAGAGCTTGGACTCAGTAAACTTCTTTCCAGTTTATGTTTGCTATCACCGAACATAGCAATTAATATCAAATTGTTGAGAGCTTGGACTGAACACTCACCGGATATCTGCTGAAAGCTTTGAATTCAGCAATTCTTCTAGACTCCTTTTATTCCTTGACTTTTTAAGTTCAAGAGTGTATACTGAGAGCTCAGACTCAGTGATAGTCGGAAATTTGCTGAGAGCTTGGACTCAGCATTCAACAGATAGTGGTTTGCTTGAAAAAGAAATCATCGATTCAACTATCAAGCATTCTGCTTCCGACTTAATGTTGGGAAGACCTTTAAGAAATTCCTATCTTTTGATTTTCTTTTAATTTTTCAAGTCTTTTACCAGGAAAATCATAAGAGCTGTAGATAGGATTCTAAGTACACAAGGAGTGTATTGATCTAGCATTTTGATTTAGGCAGTTATATTGTTTGAGACAACAGAGTATTGTCATCAAAACGAGCACTTTATTGATATCATTGTTTACAAGAGTTACACTTCGCAAAGTATAACGCTACAAGTTTACAATGATCAATTTGTCTTCAGACTGCTCCAAATAATCCCTTTGCTAGATCTACTCCTTCTTGGTCTTTTCCCGGGCTCATTGTTGCAAGTCACCCCACTTGCACAACAATGTCCAGTTGGCTGAGAGATATCCAGCTTCAAGTTCATTGTATGTCCTCTTGAACTTGCGCTCTTTCTTGGATATCTCTTTGGCTTTTAGCCTACGGACAATCTGGCTGCCTTTGAAAGGAAGTCTGACGCTAGCGGATATCACCATCTGCTCAGGTCTGTGCCCTTTTTCCTCATACTTCAAATCTTCTAGCTCTGAGTGCTATACTGGCATCCATACATTTGGTATGGTAAGTGTCACCAGCAGCACTCGCGAGCTTTTCTTTGCTCTTTAGATGCTGAGTAGATGATTCGTGTTGCATCTACTCCATCTGAAAGCCTTCCCTTGATCTCTTCTTCTTCTCCACAGTTTCAACTTGAAATCCTTGAAGAAGAGATGAGAAGAAATTGAATGTGACCTTTGGATACCTTTTTTGACTGGCACCAAGAGGACTTTCCCATTCTTTGTGACTAAGAAATATCCATCTTCAGACCCACCTGACAAGCTTATATTTCTCCAACGAGAAAGTTGTAATGGCCTGACAGAATTAATCTCCTATCTCCTTTCGGTTCTAATATTTGAAAACTCATCGTCCATGGTGAACCGAGAATTGAGAGAATTGTGAAGATTACGATTCTTCCTCTCAATTTGGAGACTTCCAAGTCACGTTGCTCGAACCCATTCTGAAGGTATTTTGGTGAAATGGTAGAAGACATTTCTGGTTTTTCTTGAGCAACAGGGTTTGAATGAAGGGAATAAAAGGCATAGGGCAGTTCTAGGTTTCAGAGGTTTTGGATATGAATTCCTAAGCAACTATCATTGCCTTAAATAGTTGTATTTGCCCTAGCGACTTGTTCAACCAATCACTTCGTCTGCCTTGGGAACCGACGATTTCGGTATGACTTTCCACATGGCCATTCGAGACGCTATTTTCATAATTGAATTGTCTCGAGCCTTGAACAAAATCTTCGATAATGATAGCGAATATCAACTGTTGCTTTGTCATTAAAGATGATCTTTACTCGATATGTTGGTTGAGTATCCCGATATTTCTTGCCTTATCTGATGAATTTCCCAAAATTGATTCAGCAGTTATTGATTCCGCAGTCATCTTTAGATGCTGAGAGCTAGGACTCAATATTCTCCTGACTCGGTCTGCTGAGACTAATATTTTCTATATTTTTCCGTCAAGATTGCTGAGAGTTGGGACTCAGCAATCGGGTTGAATTTGTCAAAATTCATCTGAAGAGCATGATTTTGGATACACTCTTATTCCGCATAATCTCCAAGTAATCCGAATAATTCCATTAGTCTAATAAGTTCAAGAATTCTAAATATCCTTCGAGAATTCTTAGAAATCCGAGAATAGAATGGGAGTTGGGAATCATTCTTCCATAACCGCATCTAACTCCAATAGACCGACCTTTAAACAAAGCTCCTTAAATCTCCCTTCTGCTAGAGGTTTGGTGAAGATGTCTGCTAGCTGATCTTCTGTCCGGATATAATCCATTGAGATATCCCTTTTCTCAGCGTGATCCCTGATGAAGTGATGTCAGATATCGATATGCTTCGTCCTAGAGTGATGTACTGGATTCTTTGTAATGCACATTGCACTGTTGTTGTCGCAGTATATAGGAATGCAACCGGTGCTGACTTCATAATCTTGAAGTTGTTGTTTGATCCAAAGCACTTCCGTACAACAACTTGTAGCAGCCACATATTCAGCTTCTATTGTGGATGTTGCTATGGAGTGTTGCTTCTTGCTGAACCAGCTTATCAGCTTATGATCAAGGAATTGGCATGTCCCACTCGTACTCTTTCGATCAATTTGACATCCTCCGAAGTCCGAGTATGAATATCCAACGAGTGGGAGATCATCTGCTCTGGGATACCAAATTCCTAAGGATTTTGTTCCTTTCACGAATCTTACAATCCTTCGTGCATATTCCATGTGCGATTTCTTTAGATTTGTTTGATATCTAGCACATACTCCTACAACATACGAAATGTCTGGCCTGTTGGCTGTTAGATATAACAGAGAACCAATAATACCTTTGTATGTTGTGGGGTCCACGGATTCGCCTTCTTCGTCCATTGATATTTAACATGTTGTGCTCATGGGAATCCGTAGTGTCTTCGTCTTCTTTGGACAAAATTTGTTGATGAGATCCTTGGTATACTTCTACTGGAGAATGAAGATCCCATCACTGGATTGCTGAACTTGCAGACCTAGGAAATATGACATCTTTCTCATCATACTCATCTGAAAGTTAGTCTGCATAAGTCTGGCAAACTTTTCACATAGTGTTAGATTTCTTGATCCAAATATGATGTCATCCACATAAATTTGGACGAGCAGTATGTCTTCAGCATCCTTGATCAAGAAGAGTTTCATGTCGATCTTTCCTTTCCTAAATCCGTTCTTTAGCAGAAACTGTGATAACGTCTTGTACCATACTCTTGGGGTTTGCTTTAGACCGTAGAGAGCTTTCTTTAATCTGTAAACCTTGTTTCCGCGTTCAAATCCTGGAGGTTGCTCCATGTAGACTTCCTCCTTTAATTCACCATTCAGGAATACGCTCTTGACGTCTATCCGAAAGACAGTAAATCCATAGTGAGCAGCATAAGCTAGGAATAACCTGATTGCTTCCAAGCGAGCAACTGGAGCAAACGTTTCATCAAAATTATTCCTTTGCACTGCGCATATCCTTTAGCAAAGAGTCTTGCTTTGTTGCGAACGACGAGTCCATTTTCGCCGCGCTTGTTGTTGAACACCCACTTGGTTCCTATTACTAACTGGTGTGTTGGTCAATCGATAAGTTCGCACACGTGATTCCGAGTGAACTCTAACAGTTCTTCCTGCATTGCGTTGATCCAATCAGTTGATTTGAGAGCGTCTGCTACCTTTGTAGGATCCTCTTGGGATATAAAGCAGGCTAACATTGTGATGTGTCTGGATCGAATTGGATCTGTAAGATCTCCTAAGATCGCTTCTGTGGGATGATCTCTTAGCAGCCACTTCGGTCTTTATAGTTCTTCTACTGGAATGGCTTGACTGCTAGACGTTCCAATATGATTCTCTGAGATTGGAACATCGACAAGCTGTAGGTTGTTCAAACTGTCTACTACGCTTAACGGGCTTGTTGGAATTGTATACATAAAAGAAACATTATATTTGATATCTTGGTAATCATTAATGACTTGCAATAAACAACTCCTGTCTGAATTAGCAATCATACGATGCGAACAAACACATCATGTTATCTCGTTGATAGAGAGATCATACGGTGTGTAAGAGATTATAGAAGATCGTATAGATCGTTCAACCTAGCGAGATATAAACAGTTATCACAGTTCAGAAAGTTCCTGGTTTAGCTGTCGATTTAGGTTGCGGCACACAAGTCCATATGTGGTTTATCTTGACTGCTTTGTGTGACCGATACATCTCAATGTATTGATGGGATCAATAGTGAGATGAACCATTCTACTTGACATATGAATGAGTAAATATCTCGGTAACTTGGTCGGATCTAAAGTCTATTGAAAGTGGAGGGGCACACATGGGTTGACTGTCACTTTGACTTGCTATGGTGGGGAGTCTTACATGTACTCATATCTCTGCATCTAGGGTGACAACAGTTTTGTTGGGGTTTCCTTTGGCTGGATCTAGATAACCATATCCGTTTCAGGATGGTGACATTCTGTGGGAAGCTCAAGAGGTTCGTTATGCTAAGTCCTGCAGGCTGAATCATTGATTCAAGCATAAGTAACAAGGGATGAGTGGTACTACTCAGGAATAATAAGAGATTAATTAATTGCAGCTAATTGTCATATGCTGAATTAATTAATGAATGTCTGAAACATTAAATATGGGGATAAACCAAGTCAATGCAACCCGTTCCTAATAACGTGGTAATAAAGGGGTAGGTCAGCATTAATTCTCTGTGGCATGAATTAATGTTTATTAATTAATTATGTTCTGGGTTGAACATGAAATTAATAAATAGGAGGCCAACTTTATTATTTACATTTGATCCCTGGTCTGCCCAACATTGCTCAGAGCCAATTAGGGTTTATTAAACCCTAATTGCCCATTCTCCAGATCTATATAAATATATCAATTCTCTACTTCCCACATAAGTTTTGAAGTTTCAAATCAAAAACCTTAGAGAGAGTGGGCATCTGTGTAGATCCGGTAGCGCATCCTCACCAGATTTCTGGATCAATCAAGGGAACAGATCAGAAGATCAGATCTGTAGATACACCATCAACGATCTACCGCCTTTATTCAATCCGCAGGAGTGAGGTATTCCTTTGAATCTACGTATTAAATTAAATAGGAGCATGCATAGGGCATTTACTTTTTGTCATAGTGTTTATTTTGATATCCATAAAACGATTCCGGGGTTAAAAATAAATGGCGATTCACGTCGCCTATTGTAGACTTGATTCCTACAATTGGTATCAGAGCCAAGTTCGTTTTTTATGGCTCTGTCAGAAAATAAATTTTGACATTCAATTTATGCATGTTATTTAATTTATCGTGGATGAATTAAACTGTCGTGGATGATTTTGTTCTTGTGGCCCCTCTCTGGTTTTGGTTTTGTTTTTAAATTGCAAGAAAATCCGCGATTAGATTGATCGAAAAAATATGTAATAGACTAGATCTATTCGGTCGTATTTTTTTATTCAATCTGTAACCAAAAAAGAGAGAGAACAAGAGCAGCAGTGACAAAGATGTGGTTTTCTTGTGAACAGAAAATAGTCAGCAGCCGCGTGCAGGCGGCGCGAGGTGGTGACCGGCTGGGGGCGGCCGTCGTCCGGTGAGCAGTAGCCGCACGGCAGATTGCTGCTCGTCACTGTATCTTCTTCCTCGCCATTTTCTCAGTAGTCACGAAAAGTGATGGTAGTGAGCATAGCAGCCGCGTGAAGCAGCGGCTCCGGCCAGGGCTGTGGTCGTGCGACAAAAAGATACATGCGGCATCGTCGCGGGGATGCGAAGCAGCAGGCAGCAATTGCGGAGTTCGTTGGAGGAGGCAGTTGCGGCGTGCACAGCCATGGCTATGGCGCGCGCAAGTCGCGTTTCCGGCGGCTATCGCAGCAGGGCTGTAGCCTCGCACAGAGTGGCGGAGGCAGTTGGCGTGGCGGTCGGCGGCGGGGGCTGTAGCAGGTGGTGGCACGGCTGTAGCAGTCAGGGGCCGCGGCTAGGGATTGTGCTGGAGGGGGTGGTGGCTGGAACCCTTGTTTTTGCTAGGGTTTGCTGCTAGGGTTTCAGATCCGGGTTGGTCACGGGCCCGGCAGCCCGAAAGAGGCCCGAGCTGCTAAAAATTATGGTTTTACAATCCTATGGGCCTGAAACCCAAATTCTTAGCCCAATAACCCTGTATTTTATTCTAGCCCAAAGTTGCATATTTCAAATTAAAGAGTGGGAGCCCAGTTTGAAGATCTGTATGAAAATTAAAGTCTTGTAATAGATAGGTTTAATTTTTTATTTCCCATGTAATTGCATCAAGGGGCCATGAATTTTTATTTTATTTATTATATTCTCGTATGATGTGATTTATTATGTGCGCACTAGTAAATAATAGGAAAGCATGCTAATGCTTTTATTATTTATTTTTAAAGAATGTTGTAGATAATAGGGAAGCATGTTACTACTTTATTATTTATTGTTCAAAGCATGTTTTATGTGATTTATTTTATGTATTAAATTATGTCTATAAATTCCAGAATCATGTTGGGAAATATGATGGAATTTTAGATGTGACATAATTTATGGATCATAAAATAATTTGTGCACATAAGAACTTTTTGAAAGAAAAAGACTAAGCAAGATTTTTTAAAATCAACAAGACCTCCACAATGCGGTTTCTTATTAGAAGTGGACAGTGAAGTGAGTAGACGTCTACACGACCGTAGCCTGCTTACTTTATTTGTTCTTAAGTTCTAATAGATGAGATTTCTAAATAAAACATTTAAACATGTGATAAATGGACAATGAAGTGAATAAACGTCTACACAACCATAATCTGCTTACTTTATTTGTTCATAAGTTCTCTAGGATTATTTTAAATTATATAACAATGGTTGTAAGAGGCATGCGTCATGGGTCTAGTACGTATGACAAATCGTCCTTTTAATGATGTCCCTGCTCAGATAGGTTGAACATGGTCTTAGTTTTATCTCTGGCAAATACCTGGCATAGATTGAAATTAAATACTGGAACTTCAAAGAGCAGTCTGGTTAGGTGGTCTGTTGTAAATGTCTTCAAAAGGAGCTTGCAGTAGATGCACCTAGCCAATTGGGGGAAACAATTGTATTGGTTTATCAAAAGGTTACAATGCATATTTGTTTCAATGTTCTGCATGTATGTTATTACTTTAATCAATTATTGTTTTTAGATATGTCTATGAATAATGTCATCAATATCTTGGCACAAAATCAATTAACTGGTCCGAATTTATTGGAATGGAAGCACAACTTGGATTATATCCTAGTTGCAAAGGAACATCAATTTGTTCTTAACACTCTGTGTCCAGCTGTCCCCACTGCTGAGTCAACTGATATGGAGCGAAACCTCTATGACAATTTGGTCAAGTCTAATAATGTAGTCAAGTGCTACATGATGACCACTATGTATATGGTGCACCAGCAACAACATCAGCACTATGACAAAGCAGGTGAGATTATGGATAGTCTCACAGTTACTTATGGGGAATCGGATAGAGCTGTCAGATTTAAGCTCATGAGAGAAATTGTGAGTTGTAAAATGACTGATGGTAGCTCAGTGAGGGAGCACGTTGTTTCCATGACTCACCTCATGGATGAACTAACGTTGCATGGAGGAGGTATTTACGGGGAAGCCCAGGTCGATATCATACTCAACTCACTTCCGAAGTCTTTTGAGAACTTCAGACTAAATGTTGTCATAAGTAAAAAGGAGTACACTCTTAATGAGTTACTTAGTGACCTCGTGGCAGCTAAATCAGTCATGCAACCTGAAAAGGCAGTCTTGGTTTCTTCCGGTAGTCACCCTGCTTCGTCGAAAGATACTAAAGTGGTGACTGGAAAAAATTCAAGAAGACGACCTCTGGAAGCAAAAGTTCTGCGAAAAACAAGACTATGACACAAGGGAAGAAGGGTAAGTGTTTCCGTTGTGGTAAAACTGGTCACTGGAAGAAGGATTGTCAAACCAAGCGGGTTGGACAAAGTACGTCGTTAGAATTTGTAATGGAAACATGTTTAGCATCTGTTTCTACCCATTCGTGGGTAGTGAATACTGGAGCTACTGATCATGTTTATTACACATTGCAGGGATTCAGGCCGACAAGGCAGCTGAATGATAACGAGGTGACGATCTCCATGGGTAATGCAACTCACGTATCTGCAGTAGCAGTTGGAGATGTTACATTATGCTTTCAAGATATTGTTTTGATTTTAAGAGACGTTTTGTATGTCTCGAATTTTCGGCGGAACCTCATTTCTGTTTCCCGTTTAATAAATGATGGATTTTCAGTTATTTTTTATAGTCATGTGACTATCAATGGCAATAACGGTGTTATCTATCGTGGGATACAGAAAGACTCTCTTTATATCATAACTTTTTTGCATGAATCTTCTATGAATGTTGCATATAACTCATTTAATCACAAGAAGAGAAAGTTTTCATCTTTGATGAGGATCTTACATATCTATGGCATCTGAGACTAGGTCACATCAATCTAAAGAGGATCAAGAGACTCGTGGATGATGGAACATTGGATTTAATCCAGGTAGTTCCACATCGAGTTTGTGAATCCTGTATAGAGGGAAAGATGACGACTACGTCTTTCAAGGCAAGTCAGTCTCGAGCAAGTGATGTGTTGGAATTTATCCACTCTCACTTATGTGGACCGATGTCTACACAAGCTCATGGAGGATTTAAGTATTTCGTCACTTTTATTGATGATTACTCGAGATACGGGTATGTTTACTTACTTCACTATATCAAGGAATTCAAGGCGGAAGTAGAGAAGAAGTTAAACAAGATCATTAAGTCATTACGATCTGATCGTGGTGGTGAGTATCTCAGTGATGAGTTCTTGCAGTTTTTGTCAGAGCATGGGATTACATCCCAATGGACTGCACCAGGCACTCCTCAACAGAATGGTGTGGCGGAAAGAAGAAATAGGACTCTTCTTGAAATGTTTAGATCCATGATGAGTTATGTGAACTTGCCTGTTTCGTTTTGGGGCCACGCGTTACTAACAGTGGCGTACCTGCTGAACCTGGTACCTTCTAAATCAGTTCTTAAGACACCCTCGGAACTCTAGCATGAGCGATAGCCCAGTGTGTCAGAGATAAGAGTGTGAGGTTTTCCGGCATTTGTCTTGTCAAAGGAACCTGATAAGCTAGAAGGTAGGTCCAAGCCAATGCTGTTTGTAGGATACCCCAGACAAATGAAAGCTGGTTATTTCTACTATCCTGAGGATCAGAAGATCGTTGTTAGCACCAACGCGAGATTCTTGGAGGACGAGTTTGTGAGAAAACAACAAATCCAAAAGTGATATCATTCTCCAAGAAATTGGAGAAGATGATGCGCTTCCATTGGGAAAACCCCGTGGCAAATTGAGTGTACCTCTCGAAGGTATGGAACCAGCTGCACGGTCACCAGTGCAAGGCTTAGAGCCACAAGTAACTGCACCAACTGCTGACGCAATACCAGTGCTCCATCGTAGTGGGAGGGAACCTCACCAACCCGAGCAGTGTATGTTCATGGGAGAGTCTTTGGACATGATCCTGGAAGAGGGACTGGATGATACCGACCCATGGACATACGACGAAGCAGTAAATGACAAAGATGTGGAAAAATGGCATAAAGCCATGGATTCAGAAATTGAATCAATTACCGCTATCGATGTATACCAGAAGTCTGCGCTGCCAGATGGCTTTCGGGCCATAGGTTGCAAATGGTATACAAATGGTAGAAAGGTTCGAAAAAAGAAATAACAGCTTTTAAAGTCAGGTTGGTGGCGAAGGGTTATAGTCAAAAGGAGGGCATTGACTATGACGAGACCTTCTCACCGGTAGCTGATAATCACAGAACGGCGAGCAAATAAATTTTTACACCCTAAGGTGGTCGATCCCACAGGGACTGTGCAACGAACTACCCAAAGTACTAGCCACAATTTCTAGAACATAGAAGTTTGAGGAAATTGGAAAGGGATTTTTGTTTTGAAAATTAAAGATGACAATGCGAGAAAATAAAGGTTTTGAAAAACAATTAAAGGAAAACACAGATCCTAGAGCAGATATTCTAATCATCAACATGCAAATTCATCAACTCAGCAATGGGGATAAATTAAGATTCAAGTGGATTAAATTCCTTGGTTAGGCAATTAAAGCTAAGATTACTAATTAGTGACTATCTCCTCTCGGTCTCAAGAACACCAAATTAGTCAATCTCGATAATTATCTAATTAAATCCTACAATTTAATTCTTCCTTTTTAGACAGAAAATAATTGCATTCAATTCCTTCTTCCTATTACCAATTTTCACCTCTCGGTCCTTCAATTGATAACTATAAACCTAGATTCAAATTCATCTCTCGATCCTTCTTTAAATCTAGATTCAATTAATTAAGCACAATGAAATAAATCATGTTATTGAGTTGATTTCATTCAAACATGCATTAGAAAAGAATATCAAAAGTCCTAGAACTTGTTAGGGTTCTACCCACAAAACATTACTAGAAATAAAGCAAACATATTATAAAATAACTTACAAATGAAGAGGAACCTTCAATGTCTTGAAAAACTCCAATGTCTCCAATATTCTAAGTGTAAAATAAGAGATAATTTTGTGCCCTATTGAGTTCAGTATTTATAGAGGTGCCAAAACATCTAAACTGGGTATTGGGCTAAAACAATAAAAATTGCCAAAATAGGCCAAAAATTCCTTCTCGGGCCTCTGTGTCAATCGATAGGGAGCCTGTCGATTGACATGCCTGCACTGACCTTCGTGTCGATTGACAGGGAGCCTGTCGATAGACGTTCTTGCACAGGTCAAGCCTCCTTCTTCTGCCTTGCCCCTAATCAACATCCGACCTTTGTGTCGATCAACATGCACCACGTCGATCGACACAGAGATCCTGCTTCGGGTTTTTGGCTTCGTCTTCCAACTTTGGTCGACTTCCCGTGCGTCAATCAAAGTGGCAACTCTGTGTAACTCGGCTCTTTCATCATTTCACCTCTTTTTAGCCCTAAATAGCAGCAAAACTTACCACAAAGGGCATAACATCCTCTAAAACAGTCTCATGCACATAAATAAGTAAAAACATAAACTAATTACACTAAAACAATGGAGAAAAATATAGATAAATGAGTATAAATATGAGCTTATCAGTAGCCATGCTCAAACCCTAACGAAGGTCTGACGTCAGCGAATACAAGATCACGTTATATTGATTGAGTCCAAACCCTAACGAAGGTTCAGGGGTTTGCACGGGTTGACTATTGCTTTGACTTGCCATGGTGGAGAGCCTAAGTAACGTGCTCGTATATCCGCATCTTGGGTAACAGCAGTTCGTGTAGTACCGCCTGAGACTAGGTTTAGGTAACCATATCCGAGTAATAGGATGGGGACATTCCCTGAGGAGCTCAATGACATTCATCGTGCCAAAGTCGTGCAGGCTGATTAAGTTCAGACACGAGTGATAAGGATTGAGTGGTACTACTCAGGAATAATAAGATATTAATTAATTGTAGTTAGAGCTTGTCAGAAGCTCCAATTAATTAATGAATGTGCGGTAACCTTAAATATGGGGATTCTCAATTAATGCAACCCGTTCTCATAACGTGGTAATAAAGGGGTAGGTCGGTATTAATTCTGTGGTGAAAAAGAATTAATATTAATTAATCAATTGTGTCATGGGTTGTGGACATGGGAATTAATTAATTATATGCCCACTTTATCATTTGCATTAGGTCCCAGGACTGGCCCAATTATATATGCTGAATTGAGCTCAATAGCCCATTAGGGATAAAACCCTAAGTCTATAAATAGACAGCATTCTCTCTCAAAACCCCAACCACCTTCATAACATTCAAAACAGTTGAAACCCTAGGTAGAGAGAGAGAGTGGGCGACGGCTAGTGCAGAGGGAGGAGAATTTCAATTCTGGCCTTGCACAACTACAGATCTGTGGAATCCTCACCAGTAGCAGATCTGAACAGCATTGGGACACAGCCCTGAAGATCTAATCTGGAGAAGAAATTTCTTCCTTTCTTTTGTTTTCAATTTTTTCTAAGAAATTAGATCTCTAATTTCCGTTTCTGCAGATCAAATCGAATCGCGTGGTTGAATTGGAAATTGGATATTCAAACGCGAAAGATCGGATCAGACTCTACGGAATAACGGTAATTCCTCAATCCACAATTCTGAGAATTAAATTTATAGAAGTATGCTAGGTTTTATTGCGAATTCTGATTGTGCACAATATCCATAAATCGGTCCGGTTCAATTGGTTTTTTGTGATTTGGTTCACTGGAAAACCCTACAGGGCCTGGGAGAAGCTGGATACATCCTTGGGATTAAAGTGTTGCGTGATCGCAAGAAGAGGATGTTAAGCTTGTCCCAGGCCGCTTATATTGATATTGTGATTGCCCGATTTAGCATGCAAAACGCCAAGAAAGGATTGCTACCTTTCAGACATGGTGTTCCTCTGTCTAAGGCACAATGCCCTGCAACAGAAGAGGGGAAGGATGAGATGGCTAAAGTACCATATGCTTCGGCAGTGGGAAGTCTCATGTATGCAATGCTATGTACAATGTCAAATATTTTTTATGCCGTGGGCATGGTGGCCAGATATCATTCTAATCCTGGACAGACGCACTGGACTACTGTCAAACATATTCTCAAGTATCTGAAAAGAACTCGAGACTATTGTCTTGTTTATCAGAGTGAGAATTTGTGCCCTGTGGGATATACAAATTTGGGTTTCCAAGCGGATCAGGATGAGAAGAGATCGACCTCGGGCTATGTGTTCACCTTGGGAGGTGGAGCTGTATCATGGAGGAGTGTGAAATAGAAATGTATCGCAGACTCCACCATGGAAGCTGAGTATGTGGCAGCTTCAGAGGCTTCTAAAGAAGTAGTATGGCTCCGGAACTACCTCCAAGAGTTAGATATTATTCTGAGTTTTCCCAAGACTATCACGGTATATTGTGATCATGCTGGTGCAGTAGAAAACTCTAAGGAACCAAGAACTCACAAGGCGTCAAAACACATATAGAGAAAGTACCACATCATACGAGAAATCATAGCGAGGGGCGATGTGCTAATAGAGAAGATTGACACAAAGGATAATCTAGCGGATCCATTTACGAAGGGCTTACCACAGAAGGTATACGAGGGTCATTTTCGTAGCCTAGGACTGAGGTAGATGTCGGCCACCTGGTGACCAAATGTAATAGCTAGATTAGAATAGACACATGTTATACTCTGGAAAGTAATGGTATAATGCTTTGAGTATAAGTGAGAGATTGTTGGAATTGTATACATAAAAGCATTATGATTGGTATATTGGGAAATGTTATGTTTGATATGCTGGTAATCATTAATGACTTGCAATAAATAACTCCTGTCTGAATTAACAATCATACAATGCGAACAAACACATTCAGTTATCTCGTCGATAGGGAGATCATACTGTATGTAAGAGATCATAGAAGATCGTATAGATCGTTCGACCTAGCGAGATATAAACAGTTATCATAGCTAAGTCAGTTTCTGGTTTGGCTGTTGGTTTAGGTTGCGGCACAAAAGTCCATAAGTGGTTTATCTTGACTACTTTGTGTGATCGGTACATCTTAAAGTATTGATGGGATCAACAGTGAGATGAACCATTCTACTTGACATATGAATGAGTAAAGATCTCGGTAACTTGGTCGGATCTAAAGTCTATTGAAAGCTGAGGGGCACACATGGGTTGACTATCACTTTGAATTGCTATGGTGGAGAGTTTTACATGTACTCATATATCTGCATCTTGGTGACGACAGTTTGTGTGGGGTTTCCTCAAGCTGGATCCAGATAACCATATCCGTTTAATGATGGTGACATTCCGTGGGAAGATCACAAGGTTCGTTATGCTAAGTCCTGCAGGCTGAATCATTCATTCAAGCATAAGCGATAAGGGATGAGTGGTACTACTCAGGAATAATAAGAGATTTATTAATTGCGGCTAATTGTCATATGCTGAATTAATTAATGAATGTCTGAAACTTTAAATATGGGGATTAACCAAGTCAATGCAACCCGTTCCTAATAACATGGTAATACAGGGGTAGGTCAGCATTAATTCTCTGGTGGCATGAATTAATATTTATTAATTAATTATATTCTTGGTTGAACATGGAATTAATTAATAGGAGGCCCACTTTATTATTTGCATTTGATCCCTGGTCTGCCCAACATTGCTCAGAGCCCATTAGGGTTTATTAAACTCTAATAGCCCATTCTCCAGATCTATATAAATAGATCAATTCTCTCCTTCCCACATAAGTTTTGAAATTACAAATTAGAAAACCTAGAGAGAGTGAGAGAGAGTGGGCTGCTGTGTCGATCCGGTAGCGCATCCTCACCGGATTTACAGGTCGAGCAAGGGAACAGATCAGAAGATCAGATCGATAGGAACACCATCAATGATCTACCGTCGTTATTCAATCCACAGGAGTTGAGGTATTCCTTTGAATCTACGTATTAAATTAAATAGGAGCACGCATAGGGCATTTATTGTTTGTCATAGTTTTTATTTTGATATCCATAAAACAAATCCGGGGTTAAATATAAATGGTGATTCACGTCGCCTATTGTAGACTCAGTTCCTACAGGGTTGACTCCTGCTGAAGAATTGTCTTGTGGCGTATCGTCTACTGAATTTGAGTTTGCTGGTGTAGCGCTCCTGTCTTCAGCAATCTGTTCTTGGTTGACTCCAGCAGAATTGTTTTCAATAATTCTCTCTCCTATTGTGGGATTCTCAACAACATTTTCATTTTGTTGATTGGCTTCTTCTTCTAGAGTTCCCCCTTGAGATACGAGTTCCTTGAGAGAATTTATGGTGGCCTCAGCATTACCAGTTGCATCACCGGCCTCCTTGACTGTTTTCTGATCAGTCAAGATCTCCAGTGGAGATGATGACTCATTCATTAACCTAGTCGGATCGATCAACTTAGCTTCGGAAGTATTCGAGCCCAAAAGTCCATTGACATTATTGGTTTCATGAATCACATCTGCCTGACTTCTCATGGTCCTGTGCACTAAAGTAGCTTCATCAAAAATAATATTGCATGTTATTTCCACAAGTTTGGTTGTCTTATTAAGTACTCTATATCCCTTGTGTGATGGATGTCCATATCCGAGGAACACTCCTTCATTAGCTTTGGGAGAGAAAGTACTTAACTTTGACTTCCCATTATTATGGATATAACTTGGTGAACCGAAAGCACGAATATGAGCTAAGGAAGGCTTACGACCATGATATATTTCGTAAGGAGTTTTGTTGAAGCGAAGGTTTAATCCACTTCTATTCTGAGTGTGACAAGCGTTCATTACCGCTTCTCCCCAATATCTCTGACCTAGATCTGTATCCGCAAGCATTGTTCGTACGGCCTCCTTGAGAGTCTTGTTTCTCCTTTCTGCCAGACCGTTCTGCTGAGGTGTTCTTGCAGTGGACCTTTCATGTCCTATCCCAACATCGGCGCAGAAGTCTATTAATGCTCCGTTACAGAATTCTGTACTGTTGTTAGATCTTATCTTTTTCACCGTGAGCTCTTTGTCATTCTGAACTTGAAGTATCAACTCCGGTAGGATTGTTTTTACTTCGTCCTTGCTTTTGAGTAGTCTCACCCATGTATACCTGGAATAATCATCAATAACAACCGAGGTATATTGTTTATTACCTAACGGTGGGTGGAGTTACTGGGCTGAATAAGTCCATGTGCAGCAGCTCAAGGATTCTATTTGATGTGGCTTTTTTCGGATTTGATCTAAAGGACGCCTTGACTTGTTTTCCTTGTTGACAGGCTCTGCATATTCCTTCCTTCTTGAAGGTCTCCTTGGGTAGTCCTGTAACAATGTTATTTTTGGCAATATAATTGACAATTTTAAAGTTTAGATGTGTTAGCCTTTTGTGCCATAGCCACTTTGTCTCTTCCTTGGTGCATGCAATAAAGCACGATGCTTGCTGACCACTTTCCCAATCGACAACATAGAGTCCTCCTTTTCTGATTCCTCTAAGCTTTACTTCTCCAATGGTCCTATCAGCAATCTCACAACCTATATCAAAAAAAGAAAACATATATTCATTTTCACTTAGCTGGTTGATGCTCAGTAGATTGTGCTTGAGGCTATCGACGAGGGCCACATTAATGATGTGCATGCCATTTTGCTCGATGCTCCCTCTCCCGATTACTTTGGCATTGGAGTTGTCACCAAATGAGACTGAAGGTCCTCTAATATTCTGAAGTTCTGTGAAGATCTCTTCATCTCGTGTCATGTGACCAGAGCATCCACTGTCTATGATCCATTCTTCTAATTTTCTTGAAGTTCTTCACTCTGGACCTTGTTCCTGCAAAACAAAGAAGTTATATTTTCGGTACCCGATCAATTACGCGTCCTACAGGATTAGTTCTCTGGATCATTCATTTGGGAATCCAGATTTTTGTGATCTTGATATTCCTTTTATCATCATGTTTTGCTACCCTTCCATTCCTATTGGAATAATACATTGAAATTAGTATAAGAATGTGTAGTAGTAGGTCGAGCCTTCACAGTCTTTTGAAAGTATGGTGTTTTAGACTATGGCCTCAAGTAGAAGTTCCTTCTACTTGGTGTGTATGTTGGCTTCCTTGCAATCTCAGCAGATTGCTTAGCCTTGCTGGAATTTGTATTAACCTTCCTAGCAAATGGAACAGTCTGCTGGGTTGCATACCTGGACATTGTTGGCCTTTTCTCACCAAACATGTAATTTAGTCTTTGCTGAGCAGTCAGTTGAGGGATGTTTGATTGCCAACATTTCTGCTGAGCAATTGTAATTGATATAATGTTTTCCCTCTTGTCCTTCCTAGCAGGTTGCTGAATCTTCTCAGTTGTTGGGACAAAAACAATTTCCTATGTCTTACTCATTCAAATCTCTCGTGCTTTTTGAAAATTTACATTGACAGGTATTTTGCACGGAATTTTTGCTATTCAAAACTTCATTCTCCTGTTTTAAAATACTACAATTTTCATTTAAGGAGGAGAATTCTATTTTTAATTTTAAAAGTTCCTCGTCTGCTGACCTAGATTTTTCAATCTCATTGGTCAAAATAGAAAGCTGAGACTTCAGAGAGGAATTTTCTTTTACTAAAATGTCCTTTAATGCATGAAGTTTTGAAAATTCTTTTAGCAAAAATTCTACAGATATCTCATCTGATTCCGAGTAACTAGAATCAGCAATATCATGCATATTTTCTGAAGTAGAAGCAGTAGACAAAATAGAATTTGTTACCTGGTTTCTTGTGACAGATAGAGTTGATTCTCCTGTCTGCTCTTTGTTTCCATTACCATCTTCATTGATGTCGGCCATGAATACCTTGAGAACATCCTCTTCATCTTCTGATGAGTATCCTTCGTCGTCATGATATGGGATGTCTGGTAGTTATGTTCTTGTCAATAAAGCTTTAGTGACAGCTTTTGATGCTCGCCTTTTGAAAAACTTCCTTAGACATTCCCTTTCCTCTGGATCTATTCTTGGACATTCAAATTCCATATGATCCGGAGAGTTGCATTCATATCATGTTCTTGGCATTTTCTTGGAAATTTGGCTATCAGGTGGTTGACCTTGCTGGAATTCTTCTTTCTTGGCTTTGGCTTTCAGGAGCAGCTTTTGTAATCATTTCATTTGTTCTTCCAGCTCGCTGACTGAGCATTCTGCTTCTTTTGCTTGAGACCCACTGGTATTTGGTATCTCCTTTATTGTATTGGATTGAGCTGGTCGATCTGAGTGGAATGGCTTCCTGGTCTTCTACTTCTGTCCGTCTCTCTTCACAAAGAATGCTACATCCTCGATGGGTTCTTTAAGGGTTGTTGCAGCACGAACAACTTCGTTCTTTTTTATCTGCGCGATGTCCCATTCGTGTGCCTTTAGCTGAGCAAACACCTCTTTGGTACTTATTGCAGACAGATCTTTCTCCTTTAGGCTGGTCATTTTGACGAACCATTCTTTCTTTGGTAGTCTTGAGAGAATCTTTGAGTTCATGTCGGGAAGCTCGTATGTCCTTCCCAACTTCTTTAACTTAGCTACAATGGTGTTGAATTTGGCCACCATGTCCTTGATGGTTTCATATGGAATCAATTGAAAAGATTCATACATGTCTACCCATTGTTGTAGCTTGTTTCTCTTCATTTGATTCGTCTCCGTGCTTAGAGTGCCAAGAAAGTCCCACATTTCTTTGGCATTTTTTGTACTCCAAGGCTTCTGCCATTAGGGTTGGTGACAAGGAATTTAGGATTAAATCCATGGCTACATAATCCAGTTGGCCACAAACTCAATCTTCTTGAGTCCATTCTTCGTACGGCTTGTCCACCATTACGTCTGGTCCTGCTACATCTTCTCCAAACCAGGTCTTCACCTTCTGGATTTTGATTGGTCCATCTTCGATCACTTGTTTCATCTCGGGATGTGTATTCATCAATGTGATCAAAGACCTCTTTTTCCAGGCGGAGTAGATTTCAGGAGAAAACTTTCAAAACTTTGCATTGTTCGTCATTGCTTTTAACCTGAGCTAAGCACAAAAAACACAGATATGCAAGGAAAATATGGATCTGGACAAAAGCGACTCAGAAGCAGCTAATCTGTAAAGACCAACTGCTCTTATACCACATGTTGGTCCCCGATCAGAGTATTTTTTATATGCAGCGAAAGTACTAATAATGTATTGCACTTATCTTGCTAAGGTCTCGACTTAGCAAGTGTTTATCAAATGTATTTTTGCTCGAATATTCGTTAAGTTATTTGTAGATTATACTACAACACCTCGTGTGTTGAGTTTCAAGTATGCGCAACAACAAAGTAACGAATAAAAGCAGTAAAAGAGACACAAGGATTTATAGTGGTTCGAACAATTGTTCTACGTCCACTCTTCAGCCCTCTGACTGAAAATTCACTAATTGATTGAATACAAGGTCAGACCTGATCTCTAACGTTGAGCAGCTCCTCCGTCTGGTCAGCGCGCACCTTCATGCACCTCGGACTTCAATCTTCACCTCGTCGCTCCGTAGAGTGAGGACAAGCCTCCCTTCTCCTTGGATGTCGACTGTTGGGAGTTTTATAGTTCTTCCCAGAACTTATCCTTTTGTTGGCAATGCCTGTAATAATCACGCTTGCGCAGCAAGGTGACTGCTAGATTTTTTCTAGGATTAGAAAGAATCCCAATATCAACCTTAGAAGTTATACTTCAGAGGTCTCGAGCTTCAAGTATGATAGCTTGTAAAAACCTTCAATCACGTACTAGCTCGGTTAAGTTCGCGTAGTGTAGAGAATGTTTTGATCTTCTCTAGTTTTCTCTGAGAATATAATTTCGTGAACCTTTGAATCTTTTTAGGACGACACCTATTTATAGGTGAAGATTCAAACAGTCATTTGAATCTTATCCGTTAGACTCAAAGGCATTGCTCGCCAATCTCTGTTCTCCTTTTTCTGCAGCGTGCAGAGTCTCTTCAAGTCTCTCTTGTCTCTGATTGGCATAGCTCCTATTTGTAGCCGTCTTAGTCAGAACGGATCTTTCCCTTTGAACTTGAAACCTCCGTTGTGTCTGATGATTATTCTTTTCTTTGAATTGTCAGGTTTCCTTGTGAATTGGATCCTTCTGATTTGCGACTTGTGTCTTTCTTGATTGTTGTTGAGTGTTTGACAGCGGTAGGCATTCAACTGATGTCTCAGCAGACGTGTTAAGATCTTTGCAGTATGCTGATGTTACTTCTTCAGCATTCTCTTGTTCAGCTTTCCTCCGTGTTTGCTAGCCTTTATTAGCTTCTTCAGCAATCTTCGGTAATTATCAAGTCTGTTGAATCCTTCAGCATTCTTGATTCTTTTTTTCTAGTTCCATTACAGCTCGAGTATAAATGACCTATACATGACTTTTACATTTCGACTCGATACAAAGTTGCTAGAAATTAGATCGGCTTGAGCTTTGATGCACCAAACCACAATGAACAAACATTGACAACAAAGAGGTTTTAATATATCTAACAATATTCCTAACACTATGTTACATAAATAAAATGTATGTTGATGTGATTTATCTTTAAAAAGTTTATTATATATATATTTTTATCAAATATGCATTCTAATATCATTGTATTGCATAAAATAAAAAATTATATTCTCACCTTATTTTATCTTAAAATTTGTTGATTTTATCTCAAAATTGTTCATTATATCACTATAGAATATGCATTTTTTAAGGAATATAATGCATTTTATGCATCGTATTGTGCATTTTAAGTAAGATTTCATGCATTTTAGGTATATTTTCATGCATTTTACGAAAATTAATGTGTTGTTACGAGATTTATGTATAGAATCAATAATTATTTGAATTTCTTTTAAAAAATTATTTTCAAATTCTAAACCCTTTTGAAACTGGATTTCTCAAACAAAGAATTGATAAACTACATTCAATATATGAGATATTCTCGTTACATTTATCCCTTGGGTTCGACAACCTCTGTGTTATTATAAATTTATTTGCTCACTATTTCTACAATTATCTAGTAGAATTTCTCATTGATCACGGGTTGTTGTCCACAATCCACACTTTTCGATTAGTTGTCGAGCTATAGTCTACCTGTCTATGCACCGCAAGCCGCCTATCACTACGCTGGTTGTCCATGTTGCGAAGGAAACGTGACATGCCACTGTGCACAAGGGCAAGACCATGCACTGCGCGCAGGCTGGCTTCTTTCATTGCCGCTACCATTGTTGATGTCCCTTACCGCTTGCCCACTACACTAGACCACGCGGCCGAGATTTCCCAGAGCTGCCACTTACAAATTGCACGAGGCTTGGCTCGCCACACGTAAGAAAATGTGCGCTTCGTGTTGCCCAGCCCTCTACCGCCCTCAGGAGCTGTTGCTGCTCCATTGTGCATCTTCGAGTCCAACGTGCTTCATAGGGAGATGCCACACTGATCCGCGCACACATGCTCGCTTTCGTGTGCCGTAAGTTCATGGTGTCACCATTGTTCTCCATCATTGCTACCTTTCTCGAGCCACTGTAGTGCCATCGTCGGGGTGTTGCATGCAATTTTTACACACATGCTCGCTTTCACGTGCCGTGCATTCACGGTGCCGCCACTCCTCATCGTTGTGCTCGTCGGCGTTGTATTGTGTTCTTTGTTCTTCGTCTTTGTTTCTCATTCTTCATGTCTTTGTCTCTCAGTTACATATTTACACTGATATTACATATAATCCTAACCTATTACATTAGTTTTACTAAATATAATCACAAATTTATCTCGTGGTGAAAAAGAATCCACAAGCGGATAAGAGAAAAGAGAAGCAAAAAAAAAAAAAACCCAAAAATATTGACAATAATTCAACAATAATGATCATGCACAATCATAGACAATATTATTTAGGATAGAGCCAATAATCAAAATCCAGACTCTGATACTATCTATAGGTATTATTACTTGCAAAGTGAATTGCATAATCTAAGGTTTTCTCGGATCGATTATTGTATATCAAAATAATTTCTATGTTTATGATAGGACATAACATACTCCTATTAAAATTAAATGCAACATAAAAGGTTTTAGGAATATCTGGATAATATAAATATCTCAAAAAAAATTCATTAAAGCCTTGAACTTTTTGAATCCTTTCCGTGCAACAGATTTAATCCTACAAGAGGAGGAATTAAATATCTTATTTATAAAGAATAAAATGGACTAACAAGAAGAAGAGATTAGAAAAGATCCTCTAGATTTGATCTTCTGATCTATTTCCCTTGCTCCAATCAAGATATTTGGTGAAGACTGCAACCGATCTTCACGCCAATTGGTATTCGGATATGTGGCCAGGCCAGCTTCCAAAATTCTAGTTTGCTGAACTGCAACTTATGATTTGAATTGTAGAGCAGAAGGGGTATTTATAATAGGATTCTGAATTTGATTGGGCTTAGAGCTTTTCATGGGCTAGAGAAGGGACCAATACGTAAATAATAAAGAGGGTCTTTAAATTAATTAATTTACATATTTAATCAAGAATATAATTAGTTACTTAATATTGATTCATGCCACAAGATAATCAATACTAACCTACCCCTTTATTACCACGTTATGAGGAACAAGTTGTATGAGCTCGGTATAATCCCATATTTAAGGTTACCAACATTAATTTATTAATATATGCTCTGACTAGCTTATTAATTAATTACTATCTTTTATTCCTTAGTTGTACTAATAAACCTTTTCATTTATGCTTGAGCTTAATCAGATTGTCGGACTTTAACATAATGAACCTTCTGAGCTACTTAGAAAATATCACCATCCTTCGAGACTTTGTTTTCTTGAAGAATATTTTTGCTATTCTTGATTCTCTTTTGTAGGTTGCTTCGGGAGACGAGGATAGTGCAGGCATACTTCTCCGTAGGATGTTTGCTCACAAGGGGGTGATCGACGCTTATGAATTTAGGAGGGAGAAGGGGACTTTGCGGTTATGGCACAAGAATATATGGAAGTCTCCTATTCCTCCTAGATTTTTTTATTACCCTTTGATTTATTTTGCGTGACAGGCTTAAAACTGGGGATCGCATGTGCTTTTTGACTAATGATGTTCCTTTAGTTTGTTTGCTTTGTAATTTTGTTAATGAAACCTTTAAGCATCTCTTTTTTATTGTAGGGAAACATCACGGGTTTGGAGAGATGTGCGAGAATGGCTTGGACTGAAGCATAATACCTCAATTGTTGAAGATGCTCTCAAGTGGTGTTTGCAAGAGAGGAGATGGTCTAAAGTCTTTAAGAAAACCCGGTATCTTGCATTGGCCGCTACAGCGAACCACATCTTGCATGCAAGGAACAAGAAAGTGTTTCAAGGAGCTCCCTTTGATGTTGCGAGGAGTATCATGGAGGATATGTTTTGCATTTTGTACTCGGTGTTCCCAATAGATGTGGTGGTTGCCCATCTTGATTGGGAACACCCATTAGTGTTGGATTATTGCTTCCTGCTCGTTGTTTGTTTATTTGTATCGATAGTGTGGTGTGGGTGGACTGACCTATTGGTGAACCTCAATTTTGTATGTATCTCTCCCGGGTATGCCCCAGTGTTACTATAAGGCTACGACATGTACTCAGTTTACATTTACACATATATATTTTTCAAGATATGGTTACCAAATTACAGTTCTAGAAGTTATACACATGTAGCTATCACCCAAGATGCAGATATATAAGATGCAGTGATAGCGCGTTTCGCAACGCTCTATAGCTGCAAGTGTACAGACCACTGCAGAGGGCAAGTAATAATTTATCGAACTCAAGGACTGCAGGCTCGAAGTATAACCAAGCACTAAAACGTAGATACCTTACTACTATCTAGGCGAATCAGAAAAGAGAATTGGTTTTTATTTAAACTAGCAATGATTTTAAAGCAACAATAAAATAAAGGTCAATTAATGATTTTAGAAAGCTTGTGAGAAAATAGGATTCCAGGGCAATCACTTTGAATATTAATCAAACAACTTTTCATGCAATTCAATCCCAATTTAATTCCCAAAGATGTGAGCAATCGCAAATATGTTATCAGGTGATCCTCTCGGACTCTAAACCATAACATGGAAATAAAAGATCAAAAGATTCCTCTCGGACATACAGAAGACTTTTACTGTTGATAAAAACCTTAGATTTCAAAACCCTTTAAAAGTTCAATTTCCTCTCGGACAATTGTTCTAATAAATCTAATTTATTTGCATCTTAATTGATAACCTAGACCTCTCGGTTCAAAAACTACCAATTCAAATCGCAATCAATGGCCAGTATCTCGCAATTAATGGAAATCCCAAATAAAATTAGAACATCAATGGAACAGGAACATTGAATTACATAAATTGTTGAATGAATAAATACAAAGTTTCAAACCCTAGAATCCATGAATAGATTTAGCCAGTCATGCTAAATTCTAGAAAAACAAAGAGATGAAGAGTCACAAAAACAGAAAACATGGAAATTAAAAACCCGTGCAGTCTTCAATCTTCGAATCCTGGAGTGCTCTTCAAGTTCCCCTTGAATTACTGTGAATTCTCTACTCTCTAGCCTCAGAAAATTGGGAAAAGGAACCTATTCACGTTCAGGGACCTCCTATTTATAGATGGGGCTTTTTAAATCTCCAAAAGATATGATTTTTGGACTTGAGATTCATCAGAATACGTCAAAACTTGCACAGCCGGCGAGTAGAAATGCCCGATCGGCGATCATCGGTCGCGTATGTGGGTCGCCGATCATGTTTCGAAGCAAACAAGGAAATTTTGCACAACCGGCGACCCGATTGCGTAACCGGCGGGGTCGCCGGTTCTTCCACCTTGTCTCCGTTTCTGCCACTTGGTCGCCGTTTCTATTACGTAGGAAATCTCACAACCGGCGATCTAGTTGCGCAACCCACCAGGTCGCCGGATATTCCACTGGGTCGCCGGTTACGCAACCGGGTCGCCGGTTGCGTTACGACTTGCGCAGTCTCACGGTTTTGGCCATAACTTTTGCTCCCGAACTCCGATTGACCTGATTTCAGTTGCATTGGAAAGCTAACTCAAAGATCTATCTATTGGCATGCTCTATTAGCTCGAATTCCATGTGTGGAGGAATTTGTGACTGTTTCTTTGAACGTAAACTGCTTTCGGGACGGGTTTCCATTGAATTTTGGCCTAAAACATATTTGGGTGCAGTCTTTTCTCATTTCTTCCTCTTCCTGATGCAAACAAACATCGATTGGCTCCACGGCACTCATTCATATCCTTGTAAACAGCTCAAATGTGCGTGAAATCTGCATAAACAACCACAAACCATACCAAACGTAATAATTTCTAAAAGAAAATGGATAATGTATGAAAACACCACGTAGTAGTCCAATCTAAGGTCAAAAGTGAGCAAATCCACATCAGTAAAATGCACAAAATGAGTGTTTATCATGCAGTTATACACAAAAACTAGTTCATACTTCTAGATCTTTCATTAGGCCACAAATATCGTCAAGTTTTAAATATTAGGACTCTTTTAATATCAGATAAAATAATCAATCTCAGTGAGGTCTTATCAATAAGTACCAAATGTACTGACACATCTAGTAACCAAGACAAACTACTAAATACTGACTGTGTTGTAGCCTAAACCAATAGTCTATCCTAGAACAATTTCAGCTGTGATAACCGTTTATATCTCGCTAGGTGAAACTATTCATACAATCTTCTGTGATCTACAACACACCATAGGTTCTTCCTATTGGTGAGATAAGAGAATAAAATTGTTCACGATACATATTTGTAAATTTAGACAGGAGATGTAATATTATTAGACAATAATGATTACCGGTATATTAATGAGAATTATTTATAATATACCAATTATAATACTTTCAGTATAAAGTTCCATCAGAATTATCCACAGAAAAACCTTCTCTATGCGGATACCTGTTTGATTGAGTTAATGAGAAGGCCAAGATAGAAGATTCCTTTCTCAAATGCTGAGACTTACTAGTTGGAGGGAGCCGGTTGGGGTGCTGGAAGAGGAAGACTGTCGTCCTCAACCAGCAAAGTAGATCTTTCTAACAAAATGAGATAAGAATTGAGAGGTTAAATGATATGTTTAAGTATATCTCTTGAGCTAGAGAGGACGACCAGTTAAGAGTGTTAATTTTTAAATGAGAAGATGGAGCAGAGGCTGTCAGAAGATTGCATCAACTGTAGAAGCTCATACAAGCCAAGGACAAAGGAACGAAAGTAGATTATTTCTTTGTACAAGTCTATGAGTTAAAAAGAATATGTATCTTGTAATGTTCTTCAAAGACCAATTATAGACTTTTCCTTTCAACTGATCACCTTTTCTTGTCTCATTTCATTTGTTAATTAGAATTTCATCCACTGACTCAATAATGATTGAGTACCAATAAGAACCGGCTACTTGCTCCTAAGTTTGTCACCTAATTTGGGATTTATTCAATAATTAAAATTGGGATCTTTTTTTATTGTAAGGAAACATCATTGGTTTGGAGGGATGTGCGGGAATGACTTGGACTAAAGCATAAGACCTCAATTGTGGAAGATGCTCTCAAGTGGTGTCTGCGAGAAAGGAGCTGGTCTAAAGTCTTGAAGAAAGCTTGGTATCTTGCAATGGCCGCCACTGCTAACCACATCTGGCATGCAAGGAAGAAGAAAGTGTTTAAAGGTGCTCCATTTGATGTTTTTGCGGTCCGAAGGCTATCAAGGAGGATTTGTTTCACATTTTGTACTCAGTGTTCCTGATAGATGAGGTGGTTGCTCATCTTGAGTGGAATACCCATTATAGTTGGTTATTTGCTTCATGTTGATTGTTTGTTGATTTGTATTGATAGTGTGGTGTGAGTAGACTGACCTAGTTAGGACGCTCACATAACTTGGTTTTGGGTATGATGAAGAGGGGTCGTCGTGCTAACCTAGTTAGGATGACATCCCCTCCTTCGTACCCAAGACTACCATCAGTTTTCACTTGTTATGATTGTTTCTTAGTTTTGGTTTTGGTTTATGCGAGATTGATGCTCAGGTTCATTGTTAGACTAGTCACCTAGATAGTGCACCTTTGTATCATTCTCCTTCCCCCGGGGTATGCCCTGTGTATATGTATCACTTGTATCTTCCTAGTTTTGCTGCTTCGCTGGTCACCCTGTCGGTGAACCTCGATTTTGTTTTTGTCTCTCTGAGATTTACCCCTGTGCTGCTATAAGGCTAGTGTCTATACTCGGTTTACATTTATGCATATATTTTTTCGCTTAAAATTACAATACAATCCAACTTTAAAATATTACAGGTATGAAATCTGTTTAAAAATCTAAAATAGCATAAGCTTGCGACTGAATCCAAGCTTTTAGTCTGTCATCTATTCATCCTAAAAGAAAATATGAATATTTGTGATTTTAATATAATTGTCTTGGGTATTTGAGTACTGGCCTCATCTTAATATATGAGCTCGACCGTAAAGATTTTTTTATTTTAAATCCGTAATTAAAGTTTATCTTCTTTAAAATAAACTTATTCAATCAACTCTATTATTATAGTTGAATTTACTTTAGCTGTCTAGAAAATATCAATAAATAGGACAAATTACCATTTATGAGTGATTTTAAATTAGTGGTCGTTATGTAGTAGGTGCATTTAATAGCACATGAATTGTATGAGGCATGGATCCTCATTCCTCGACAAAAGCCAACTTAGATATATTTTTTTCCCACATCAAATCATGTACATACTGGTGTCGGAAATGCAACAGTAGCACCAATTATATAGAGTAAAATTCTCAAATAGCAAGTTTGACTATTCCACATGCAAAAAATAACAATTCTTATTAAAAAATATACAATATAACAAAATTTGTGCAAATGTCCCTACTTTCATAATTCTTGTTGGGAATTATTCCTGGATTTATGTTATAAATCTCCATTTAGATCAAATTGTAAAGGTTTTGTTGAATCAAAGCCTTAGTTATTTTGGTGGATCATTGCTGAAGTCTAGAATAGTCTATCAACTCTTTTGTAAAGTCCTGTTTAGGATATATTTCGAGTTGTAGTAGATTAGAAGTGCTAGTGGAAGATTGCTGAACAGCAATTAAAACGAAGGAAATCAGATTCTAAGCAACTTCGGAAGATTTTGGATGTTAGGAGCGTTCTCAGCAGTCAGGAAGATGTCGGCTGCTAGAGACGTCAGCAGACAGAAATGACTGCTAAAGAGGTAGTAGTCAAGTGCTGAGAAGAATGACTGCTAAGAAGTTGGTAGTCATTTGCTGAAGGAAACGACTGCTAGGAATACTTGATCAGCACTCAGAAGTAAAGAGAAAGCAGAATGCTGAAGGAGTCAGCATTCACTAATACTCAGAAGATTGCTAAAAGTTGTAGCAATCAGGAATCAAGACACAAAGCACTGAATTTGCAACTGCTGAGGAGTCAGCAGTTGGATACAGTCAAAAAGTCTAAGGACTTACCAGAATGTTCCCAGCATTCTCCGAAAGAATGCTAAGCAAGGAAATATCAAACAACGTCTGCTAAGACTCCCGTTCTGACAAAAGGTACAACCAAGGACACAAAGCTTTCCCAAAGTAGGTGAAAAAGCACTGTACCAAGCCGGAAAGGACGAAAAAGCAAGTAGCTCTATTGGACAAAGAGAACGTTGTGTCTAACGGGTCTGGAGATTCAAAGTTTGAATCTCCATATATAAAAGAGAAGTCCAAACAAGAGAGAAGACCCCCACGACTACTACTACTACAATAATTATTGAGAGATAACTTTAACAAGCAAACCAAAGCAAAAGAGTAGTCGGTTGAGAGCCCGTTAAAGAGACAAGAAGAATCTCAAGCTCTCAACAGAAAGTGTCACACATTGAATATCTGACACTGCATTAAAGAAGAGATTTCTTGACCTTGTTCAAGAATCAATCATTGGGATAACTTCTATCCTAGGAAGCATCCAATAGTTATATCTCTGAAAAGAGATTGACTAAGACGGGCTGTTGCCAAAAACCCCCCAGAAGAGTTCAGGAAGGAACTTTAAAGTTTCCATTGCAGCAAGGATAAGTTTTACGAAGATGTCGCCCTTGACTTAGCCGCAGCTGCTGAAAGATAGAAGTGACGGAGGATAGCTTTGTAGTGGCTGGCTCGAAAGCTCACCACCTGCTACAAGTGACCGGCGAATCCTTGTACTTTCATATATCTTTTTAGTGAAATTCTCAGTGTTCGACTGAGGAGTGGACATAGATCTTAAGGATCGAACCACTATAAACCCTGTGTCTTTATTACTATTCCTTGTTACTGTTTTATTATTTCTGCCATTGATTTAAAACCTAGCAACCTCAAGTTGCTAGTGTATATCTGAAACAATCTTAACTCCAACTTTAAACTAAACATTTGAAAAGAAACTAAGTGCAAGATAACTTGAAACATTCTTCTGCATTTGTTAAATAGTCTTCCACTGCTTAACACACGACTCTGATCAGAGACTAACAATTCCAATTAGTATAGTATAAATTTATTATTTTTTTCGAAAAATATAAAAATTCTATCATCTCACTGGTTTAAAAAATTAAATAAATTAATGGTTTAATTTACTTACATATGAGTACTTCGGTTGACCAGTTTTATTGCAGTTATTTTTTAAATTTTGTTTTAGGGTTTTTTTTTAAATTGATCAATTGAATTAAAATTCGAATCATTAGAGGCATAAATTTAGATTTCAATTAAAATTTGAATAATTTTAATTGAAAAATATGGTTGTAAATTAAAATTGCTATTATTTCAAATTATTAAGGTAATTGGAGTTAAAATTTAAACAATTATGAGCATAAATTCAAATCTCATTTCAAATTAATAGTCACTTGAATTATTTCAAAAGTATTG